>VYXB01010637.1:191821-369453 GCA_013397135.1 Pachyramphus minor
CATCAATAGGAATTGGGTTTTATACCTTTTATATAATATTTTAATAATCTTTTAGAAGTATTGCATTATTTTTATAAACATGTTGTATGACTATCAAAAGCAGTGGAAACTCCATCTCCTGTCTAGAGAAACCACCTAAACTGTGTGAAACAGTCTTTGTAATCAAAATAGTCATAGAGTAGAAAAATACATGGAAACTGAATCTCATTTCATACAAGAAGCTCTTAGTATGTTCTTACTGGGCTAAGATGGCAACAGGGTGCTATTACTGACATGGAACAAAATATACTGAGGAAAAAAATTACAGAATACCTTAACAGAGGTAACAAGAAATTCCAGTGAATGAAAAATTCACCAAATCCAAAAATGTAAAGTTCTGACCCCCATTGACCTCAACAAGTTGTTAATTAGCAGAGGATTAACACCCTTTTCATGTGGTGGCAATCACTAGAAAATAATGTGCATGCATCAAAGAACTTCAGGGTCTTCTAACAAAAGATTAAACACAAAGATTCTGTGGATTATGAAAGTGGAATTTTAAAGAGGCACTACACTGTCCAGTTTGTCATTTTGAACAAATTATCAATACCTTGGAAAATAAAATATTTTGGGAAGAAGACTTGAAATAGAAATAATTTCCTTAAAAAAAAAAATCTGTTACATTCATTTTTGAATTATGTGTCTTTAATATTTTAGAGCAAGACTTATTAGAGAAAAATCTGGGCACATTTTAAAATATTGCCAGCTTATTACAAGACAGACAACAAGGATTTTTTTTTTATTACTTTTTCAAAAGGGCTTTAGAAATTTTCACTCCTATTATGAATGACTATGGACAGTATTCATGGACAGACTATTCAGCAGTCTGCATAAACCCATGAGCTAGGATGAATACTGTAAAACAAGCAAGCAGACAAAAACAGAACCTCCCTCCTATTCTTTCCATTCTGAACAAGTTTTGGGCTGGCAAAGGCTGATGAGGATTGAACTGTGTTTCATATCAGAGCATCTGGGAGGAGTCAGCAGCAACCTAGAGTGCCGTGGCTGTCGGGGTGCCCGGGGAATAGGGCAGCAGAGGGAGGGAGCCCCTGGCCCAGCAGCACCATCAGCCCAGCAAGTGCAGCTCCCGCAGGCCCCACTGATCCCCAGAGCCCAAAGGTGTCAGGGAGCGCTCGGGAGCCCCTCAGTGCAACTGTGACATGAGGGGCCAAGCAGTGTTATCTGGGCCATTGAGAGAGGATCCCAGCAGTCCAAAGCTTAAATTACAACACATTTCTGTTTTGGCTGACAAGGATCAGAACTGCATCAGCAAACACAAGCAGAAATAAGCCCTTTCTGAGACATTTATAATGAATACTGCTATGTGAATGTTTCTAGTACTTTTGAATGCAAATATCTGAGTCATTAAAAAAATGAAACTTGGTTTGTCCAACCACTCATAGGTAATGAGTTCTACACATTAGTTTTGTTGTAAAAATGTCTCTCTCTCTTTGTAATCCAAAGATATAATATTTATAATTTCGGTTTTATCAAAAGTAGAGTATTTCTGCTTTTACTGGATGATAAATGCCTATTAGAGCACATTTGCTATTCATTTTGACTTCATCCATGTCTAGTTTCATCTTACTCAAGTCCTTTTTCTTTTGTTCTTTCTGCGTTATGAATTTGGCATATTTAAGACTTCACAATGGGCAGGTTATGGAGTAAATTGTATCATGAGAGGGGAGTAAGGGCAATTTCAACCTGGTTTTTCAGAGGTGAGCTCATAGTTGCACTCACCAGAAGGAGCCCATGCACTGACGTGTACTTAAGGTCAGTCCCACAGAGCTGGCAACTGAGAAAAATACTTTTCAGATAAATTGAGTGAATCAGACCTGGAAGTTTCTGAGAGATAATAAACAGGAAGCTGTGCAACTTTTAGACTCATTTTTTGACATAGCTGCAATTGAAGAACAAAGGCTTTCTCTCTGTTGTGAATTCCATCTCCTAATACCTGTAGTAGATTCTGTATTTCCAAGAGGATTTTTCATTCTTATTTGTACTCTGATGCTGACTAGGACACATTTTATTGGTATGTTTGGTTTGTGTCACTCACCTGTTCAAGTAATGGATAAACCGAAGCCTCATGTCAATGCATAGGTCTGCAAAAATATACTGTGTTGCCCAGTTAATTCCCTGATTTTTGAAATATAACCTAATTCAGCTTCAGACTTTATATGTTAAAAAGAAAATTAAAAGATCCAATCTTCTTAGGAGGAAATTAGTGTAATGGGCTTTAATCATATCTAACTGTATATGAGACAAGCTATTGGTAACCTAAGCAACAAATACATAAAGAGGTGCTAATTTAACTCTTTCCTTTTTCAGGTAAGTTGGAAGTTAATTCAGGAAGGGGTCGTAGGTGTCAACAAAAAGCATGGCTGTGTTTGCTTCTCTAGTATGCTTACTTCAGGATTCTGATTAAATACTGCCTGTCAGTTATCTCTCTTCCAAATTAGATAAATGTTTCAACTGAAACTCTAAGAGCCCAGCTGGAATTGTGGTTCCAGAGAAGGTTGCATAAGCACCTTTGGCGTTTGCTTTCCACAGGTGTTCATGCCAGCAGAGTTGATTATTTGAACACGGTTGGAAAGCACGCAAATTCAAATGAACATTCATGAAAAGTGCTTCTCTCTCAGATTTAGGAGCTGAGCATACAAGAGATATATTTTGTTGGACTTTCAGCCGCACGGTTGTAACTGTTTCCAGCGAAATCTGTATTAGTCCATACTGGATTAAACCTTCCTCTTTTTTATCGAAGACAGTGGTTCTGTAAATAAATCAAACTACTCAAGTCCTGCGTCACTGAAGGGCAACACTGCCCTTTCCAGGAGAAATACAGACCTGAGGATGGGAGAGGTGGGACTTTTCCTTTCCTTTTGCTAGCATCAGTTTAGAGTGGTGTAAATCAACCATGATCTCCACTCTAAAGTATGATAGAAAATGAACAGGTGAAACCAGGTAAATTCTTTTTCATATGATTTTTTACCACTTGAAATCTTAAATCTAGATGAATTCTTCTTCAGAGTTTCATATTTTTCTCCAGACTTGATAAAATTAGATTCCTTTCACTCTTAAAGGTCACAAGCAGCATCTTCTGTTGACAATAACTACAACTCAGAAGTGCTATCTAAAAATACTCAAAATCAATGTATGAATTTTTAAGATTCCCATTCTTGGAACTAATTCCCTGTTTCAGTACTTACTGTTTGTTTTAAATCCCTTCTGTTAGCAAACACAAGTGCAGTTTGCTGCAATAACTGAAATCCACAGGCACTGAGGCATGCATTACTTGGAATTGCTTTGAATAAAGATGGTGGCCACAAATATAGGTTCAATTAGCTTCCCTTTTTCCTTGACCACTAGATCAGATATGTATGAAACAATGTGTGTTGAAGAGAGATGAAATGCTTTCCATATCCATTAAGAATGTAGAGTAAAAGCATTAAAATCTCTGTGCTAAAGGATTTGATGAAATCTTGAGCCTCTCCTTTCAAACAGTTCTGCGGAATTCAATATTGAAATTGCTGTGGAATGTAGATTCAGTTCATTTGTGAGACTGTGAATCAAATCAAGGTCTTTTTCTTGAAGGCACAGGTTGTCATAATTTTGCATTCTCTTTCCCTGTAACAGCATCTGGAAGGAGTGAAGGAGCCTATTTCATTATTTTTCAGAAGTCGAGTCCAAACTTACCCTCTGATTATCACATGGTGGGAGCTATTCTAGTTATTATTTTCCTTAATGCTGTTCATGTGTAAAGTTAAGTTAGCACCACGCATCCCATTTATCACAAACTCAGTATGGAAAAGCCATATGGTGATCAAGGCTGGGAATTATGCCCCAAGTTTCACACTAAATGCACTTATATGGTCTTATGGCTACTTACACTTGGTGCCCATCTGTTAGGATGGCAGGGGGCCCACTGCTAAGTTGGCCAGACAATTGCCCTTGAGGATGGTTGCCAGACAATGTTTGAGCTTCGGTGGGCAACACAGCAATGGAAAAACCATCAGTTTTGCTAAAACTGCCTCCTTATACCAACAATGGCAACTTCCACATGGTTACAGTTTCCACTTCACGCAGAAAATATATGAAATAAAAATATGGGAATGATGATTTCTGTCCCTTGCAGAGATACAGGTTATACTGCAGTGAGCAGACGTAAAAATCATAAAGGAGAAATGTTTCAAGTCAGACTGCAGTAGACTAAAATTACAAGTGTACAACATGCAAGAGATTTCACATCAAGTAGGAAACTAGAAAACAGGCTGATGTAACATCTGTGGCAAAACTACAGATGCAAGTTCTAAATATGGTTGAGGAATTTGGCACTCATGTTGAGAGAGGGAAGAGTGTATGATTGAAGTTGGTATTCACCATGAGGAAGGCAAGAAGATCTTTGCTGATTTCAAAAAAACAAACATATTTTGCTTCGCAGTAAAGCTAAGGGATGAAAGTATTATTGGGGGGGGGTGGAATCCTTAAGTCTTTGCAATTGAAAACAAATTTGGACTTTGAAGACATTGCGTGAAAATAAATATAGGAAAAGAAAGATAGTAAGGAATAAAGGTATACATGACATGACCAATGGTTTTGCAGGATATAAAAGTAGAGATTAAGCTTAGAAAAGCATCGAGAATCAAGAAGGTGTCGGAAACTGGGAGAAGTGAAAAAAGCAGGCAGGTTTTTTTCTTTCAATTTTTAAAAAATACATTGTAGAGAAAGTCTTAGGTTTAGACTTGGAATTGACTACACTGAAGATAAAAGCAGACAGTCATGAGTTCAGGAAGGAGAGGAAAAACATAAGCAGGAAAAAGCATTCAGTCTAAGAAAGAAAAATAAACTTTCATGTGAAGGGGAGCTGGGGAAAAAAAAAAGAGAAATTAGAAGCAGGTGGTAACAACTGAAGTTCAGCTCTTCCATTGAGTTGTGTGAATTAGGCTTTAGTAGATCTGAAGGCTTGAGAAAAAAATAATCTGCTTCTCTCAAAGTTCTTTCTGGTTCTGGATAGCTCTGTTGTAGATAGAAGGTCTACTCTGCCAGAAATATCGTCTTTGCCAATACAGATGATGATTTCTTTATCACTTCCTTAACACTGTTTTCTGTATTTGTAACTTTTCAAGGGACTTTACATTCCCTTTTGGAAAACCAAATTCAGCATAATATGTTACTAAAAGTAGCAGTAACTTGACATTAAGACTTCTCACGGGAGTTAAAGAGTTTTGATGGAGATTGTGTTGGAAAATATGTTTGTGTCCAGATGGACAAAACTAATTGAGAACACAATTTGGTGGTCACAACAATTGCTTATGGTGGAGAAAGTTGCGTGCCAGGTCTTGTGCCTGGTTCATTCCAGGTGATATTGATTTCCTACATGTCAGATGAGAGGACCGGCTGTCTGGATTTTCTGGAGGAAAGGGTCACCTTTTCTGTTATCTCATTTTAATCTTGTCCAGGATCACTGGAACATAATATTTAAAAAAAAACTATGACAAAAATTCCAGGGTCATAGGATGAAAGAGATGTTTTCTGTGAAGCTTTAATCAAGAACAGGAAATTACTGACTGTAGCATGTGGTGGACTCTAAGACCCCAAAAGGGTCCAGTAGGTGAAAATGGTTGTAGATCCATTGTCAAAACTCCCATTGGATAACAGGGAGGAAGGTCTAATTTCTGCTATGAAGATGTTACTAAACAGCTTGACCTTCTTCACTCTGAAAGGGGACACCATCCTCTGTTGAACTAGTAGGCTAAGGAAATGCTACAAAGAGAATTCTTGGTGAATCTGATCACTTTTATGCCTTGATTCTGACTTTCGTTTAATAAAGGCATATTTTCTAAAATAACCATGCAAGGTACTATGGTGTTTTCCAGGAGATTAGGTCAAACATACTAAATGATAATAAAACACTGAATTAAAACAGTAGGGGTTTTTTAGAATAATATCTTTTCTAAGAGACCTTCATTCTGTAAGTAAGTTTGGTTCCTTTATGTTGGCTTTATGGCTTTTTGTAGCAATCATAAGATTATGAGGTTAAAAATGAGGTTCTGTAATCTTTAGTATGTCTTTTGGCTGTGTAGCTTTCGTAAAGAGAAGTTGTCTAGATTCACATTGACTTTCTAGGAGGTTTTTCAGATGGGAGCAGAAATGTGAATTTAATTTTGAGTTTGGCCCAACATCTGTAATTAAACACAGGTTAACCAGTTATGCAGTTCATTCTGGACCTTAACTTTAGCAAAAACTTCTGTCTTTTAAGTTTCCCTGAAATAATTGAAACACAGTACCTATTAGTAACCAGATGTAATTTAAGCAAAATACTTTCAGTTTTAACAGATGGGCCTCTCAAAACCAACTATATGAAACTAGTATATTTTGAGTGTTTTTTTCCTGGAGGGACAGCATTGTATTTAATCATCATAGCTCTTATTTGCATATTGTGTTTCATTTGTTTCATGACCACATTAATTAGAAGAAAAGACCATCTTGCTGTACATGACATTTCAGTTCCTGAATGAACAAGGACATGAGCTTCAGGCAAGTTGCATTAATTTGGTCTCTATAGAAATTAATAACAAGTGTACTTCAAACTTTCCCTTCAAAAATAATAATTTGAATATTTATGCAGAAGAAAAGGCCATTCCTGACCCATGGCCAAGAGATTATTTTGTTGTCTTATCCACAAGAAAATATTTTATGTTGATAATATATTACATGAGAGACTTTTGAAACAAAAAGAGAGAACACTGTTCTTACAAAACCATGATAATAAATTTGTTTCATACACGTTTGATTATGACCTGAGAGGCTGCTCTTGATCTTGGAAAGGAAATGTCAAATGTTCACTTCTGGAGAAGTTCTAGATATAAAAAGCATACTCCCTAATGAAAATCCGAAGTAGTGGGTTGTGAATGATATAAGGACCAAAGGAAAAGGAGATAAGGAGGAATGTTGATGTAATCAATTAATTTTTGAGGCCAGAAGAGACTATACCAAATTTAAGCCAGTATATTGCTACTGAAACTGCTTCCAAAACTGCTTTTTGTATAGATGTCTAGTCTTGAAGTGAGGATTTCACCACAGACTCCCTGTTATAGTTATTGCACTAGAAAAGCACAACATTGTAAAGAGATGTGCCAACACTTCAGTGCCATCCTTGAAGGGGTCATTCTCATGGGTAGTGGAAAGGTACAAAAAAATCTGCTCAGAACTAGAAATTTCACCATGTATACCTTGTATCTGGAATGTGGACTTTTACATCTTAGAAGTTTTATTAGGTATCATTGATAAGAAAAGCACGTTCAGAGAGCATAGCTTCAACAAGAAGTTTCAAATAGTCTGTAAAACTATGTTGACAGAAATATTTTTCTTTGAAGATATTGCAGTCTCGTGCTTTCCCTTGGAGACAAAAAATCCTTTTTCCACTCCACCTTTCCTGAAGTGCTTTATATTTGCAGACTGCATACCTTTTAAGGTCAAGGAGAACTGTAGTTGTCCTTTTATCTGTGGCTTTCAGATTGTTTGTCTGGACCTAGGACTAAACATCCTGCTTTAAACTTTACAAGGTTCTTCATTCTTATGCTCTTTACATTAAAATAATCTTATCTCTCAAATCATTGTGATTAGGACGTATAAATAGATTGGGTGTAGAAACTGTTTTTTTAATCATAGTTCTGATTTTGGCATGGGGAAACCTTGTAGCATCCCTTTATGTTTTATTTACAATATCTTATTTCTGCCATTCACTTTTAAAGGTATTTAAGAAATTCTGCTATATTCTTACAGTGATAATGTCATTCTCAGAACCATCTCAGAAAAGACAGATTCCATTTTCACTTTAAATTTGCATTAACAATTTCTTTTTTTTCCCTATCTTTTTCTTCAACCTTATTACAAAAAGTTCAGTAATTCTGGTCCCATTTCCAGCTGAACCTGAATGCTTTGGCTTTCAGATGGATTTCAAGGGACTCTCAAAGATGGAACAAACTGAGGTGTAGAGAAAAGGAGAACAGTTCTTTACACTTCTTGGTGTACCTTCTCCCTATCTTTATCTGAAGACAGAATGTCTAAAATTGAATTATGATGATAATAATAATTTAAAAAGCCATATCCCCTTTTATTTTCATTGCAACAACAATTTCTCTAAATAAACAAGATAAGCCATCATTCAGAATAGCAGAGGTTAGGTTTATTTGGCAGTGATCCATCTTTTGCACTTGATTTTACCTATACAATTAGAAAGAAAGGCATCAGGTTATGGCAGCTCAAGTGAGGACTAAATGTGATCTGTGACTTGAAATATTTCCTGGGCAGCCCAAAGAGAAGCCTCAGACATTCACAGCCATCTGCTTCAGCATTGAAGTCAGTGATACTGTATCTGCTTCTGCAACAGTTGCATTATGAATGCCATTCACTTTATCTATATGTATTTAATTCTTCCTTTTTTCCTTTTCTTTTTTTTTTTTTTCTTTTTCATTTCAGGTTTCCCAATATTTTTCTTGCAGATAATTAAACAGCTTACAGCTCTAGTGGAATAAAATGGTTGTATCGGGTTTGGCACCCAGTCTGTCTAGGTCACTATTTAATCCTAGAAAATGGACTATATTGTAGTAGCCATTATGTTGTTAATGCAAGAAAATGATATTTAAGGGAGCTGGGGTACCCCAGCAAATCTTTTATTCTGCAGCTCTTTTCTTGGGTGTGTTTTGTTAATTTTTGAGTGCTGCTCATGAAGCCAGGAAAGCAGTAAAGCCTTTGAAAAGCATGAAATAAATTCTGTTCAGTGAGTGGGTAATTGTTCAAGGTCATCTGTTCGTTGTCTTTGTCTTGATTGTTTGAATTAGTAGCTAATAATGGGGCTGAACCGTGAATGAATTATTATCCATAGGGCATATTTTGGGGAGTGTCAGGAAATATTACAGGGTAATTAAGGTTATCCAATAGCAAGGCTGTGTTACCAGCAGATGTCTAGTAATTACTATGTTTAAAAAGTGTGGGGATTAAACTAAGATTATAGCTTTTATATTGTCTGCCTTTACAAGTCAGATTTGGAATTTATTCAGTTTATTCTGCTGCCCTTTTCCTTTTGTTCTGATTCTGTCACTTAAATTCCAACTTAAACACAGGCCTTTCCTAGTGAATTAAAATAAACATCAGCAGATGGTATGCAGTGCATGTGTATACAAAATAGCAGCGTGGTTATTGAGGACTACAAAGATAACTGCATTGATAAATACTTACTGCTACTATTTATTTGTTACCAAGTTCTGATTCCATTCCAGGGTTTGAACATTAGTCCTTTTAGGTCCTAAAACAGTGTAAAGGTTAGTTTTCCTAAATAATTCTCAGCACTGTAACAGTATTTAATATGACAGGAGAGCTCAATTGTTCATTTACATTTAGGTTGTTTAGTTGGGCATCTTCATGCAAAACCAAAAGTCCTGAGTTGGAAGTTTTGCTGTTATTACTGACCCTAAGCTGGCTTAGTGCAACCAGAGGCCAGGGAAGGGGAAGCATTTGTTTAGTCCCCGATCCAGCAAATTTGATTTTAGCAGATGGGCTAAAGGGAGATAATGTAATGGACAAGTATCTGTGGCATCTGGAATGTCTGGATTTAGCACAGTTGACTGGCACTGGGGTGGGGGGGACGCCATCAGAGCTGTCTATGCAGAGTGAGCCTTAGAGGTAACGAGAAACCCCTCAGTGGCAAAGGGGGATGACTAGGAAGAAAATGTCAGGACACTGAGTGTTTATAGCCATAGAGCGGAGAAGTGGGAGGTCTGAAAAATGGAGAGGTACAAAATGAACGTGACAGGAAAGGGAAATCTGGACAACAGTGAGTAAAAGCTTTTGAGCAAGTGTTTATGTGCTTTCTGGGACCTCTTCAAAGAGAAGCACACTGGCAGATTGGTTTTTTTTTTCCTTACAGAGAGTCAATACTCACAACTGGAATAAAAATTTCACTTTGGAAATCATAGGTAACATCCCAAAGTTTAAACCTCTTTGATTCTGCCCTTCCACTCCTTTGCATAATTTTTTTCATCTGACCAACATTAAGCACAGTAAGCTTTTTATTTATTTATTTTGCTTGTTGCTGGCAGTGCAGGAGGGGATTACATAGAAGTGTGATGGATTCTGAAGTCTAGTTACTGCCTTAGTGATTTTTACTGGTATGTGGGCAGCATCAGGTGCATTAACCTATGGCAAATGCAGCTGGTTGTTGGAGTCCAAGCCTCTGCTCACTCTGACTGTAGCCATTTTATGCCAATCACAGGGAACATATCCATTGATGTATAATCCACAGTCTCAGAAATTATTTTAGCCACACTAGAATGCAAGCATTAATATTGCATTGACAACTTCTTTGGCTTTAAACTGAGTGTGGTAAGTGTTACCTGGTTATGACTAAAGATTGTGCTGATTTGAAAAGACTAATTATGTATTTGCACGGGTGAGCAAAGGAGAATAACCAACAGTAACCTTATGTGCCAACATGGGTAAGTGGCTTTCTGTGGACATACAATACTAGGACAAAACTTTGAGATGAACTGTCTAGGATGTGCAATGCACATTAATTGCCTTAACTGCATGTGGGATCTTGTTAAAGTCTAAGGCATTTTTCACTGCATAAAATTAAGGACCATATAAAGTTTTTTTACTTGGATAAGACATTCTTACGAAAGTCTCACTTGAAGAAATTAAAAAGTAAAGCTGAAACATGTTCAGAATCAAATCTGAAATTTTCCAATATTTAAAAATTAACTATAATCCAAATTGGTTTTCTTTGGCATTAATTTTCAAAAAACCCAAAGTTAGGACTTTTCACTTATTAGCTCCTTTTGGAATTGATGCTTGACTGGTGTAGAAGAAAAGCTGAGAACATGGAAGGGAAGGGCAGAAACAACCAGCAAAACATTTGAGGTTTGTGCAGGTAAAGGTGAAATATGAGGTATCTGTGAATGTTTCTGTTTGTGATGATTCAGAATTTAAGTCCATATTCATCCATCTACATTTTAACAGGATTTCCATCTGTTTAGGTTTCCTGTGTTTAAAAAATGCAGACCTCTCATCAAATCAATGAAGAACTTCAATAACTATTAGTCCTTTCAGTGAAATACTGTAATGCCTCTTGTTTGTGTTCCAAGTCATTGATATCCATATGTTAACACTATAAATGGCAAATACTGATGTAAAATGCTCCTCACTTTATGAAAGATGTCCATCTTTCTTGATTATCTTGTTATTACCACACAAATGCCTGAGCCAAAGCCTGTTTAAGCTTAATGAGGGTGTTTTTACTGACCTCATTGTACTTTGGATCCAAATAGAAAACTCCTTTTTTTTTTTTTTTTTTTTTTTTTAAAATTACAGTGTGGGGAATTGATCTTGCTAGGGGGANCCCCTTTTTTTTTTTGGATCCAAAAAAAAAACCCCTTTTTTTTTTTTTTTTTTTTTAAGCAAGCTACGAGTTTTAGTTAAAGAAAGTAAGGTTGACTTTTTTTTTTATGGAATTAGTTGAAATACAGCAGTGGGGAAAGAGAAAGTTCAAACACCTAATCATACCCCTTGATCTGATTGTAAATTAACAACCACTGACTTAGTAAAAGCCACTGTAGCTTTTATAGCATTTTGTATAGTTGGGAAAGGAGCTTAATGGAAAAGCTATATTTTACCCTAAAGTTTTTCTTTCACTTTGTGAGGAAAAGAAACACCAAAGATCAAGTTTTCCTATACTGAGTTCAGTGTTGCAGCAATAATGCTTTTACTGAAATCTCAACACGAGCAAACACAAGCAGTAGCAGTAAGTACATAAGGCACTGCATTACTCCCCTGAGTGTGCTAATAATGACCTTGGTTACCTCAGAGAAGAAAAGCAGACTCTGCAAGTTCATGAGACTCTTTATACAAGAAAGGGGATAAAATCAGAGCATTCATTAATAATGAAGGAATAGCCAATGTAATGAAGATCTATCATGTGTGAGACTTAGACAGATCCCTTAAAGGTGGAAGACACAATCGTAGCCATGGTTTAATTTTAGGATGTTTGAAGATTTTCTTAACCTTAATCAACATGTGGCAAAGCCATGCTTTTACTTACTTTTCAAAAATTGTCCGTGTGCTTTTCTAAAACAGGAAATCTTCCACATTCTGAGTAACGTTTGATAATCTTTAACAAATGTAAGAAAAAAAAAAAATCCATTATTGTGAGGGGAGACCACCTTAGAGACCTCAACAACTGACCAAAACACTAACTTAAAATTGACTGAGCTAATGAGGTACATTAAGGACTTTGCAGAACATCCCTGAATTAAAATGTATGTGTGCATTTGTGTTGGCATGTGTCATTTTACTTTTTACATTGATCCTGTCATGCTGAAGTAGATGGTAGAGGATTTTTGAACATTTTTTGTTCTTCTTTTATACCAAGAAGAGTACAGAGAGTCAATACTTTGCCAAACTTTTTAGAGCAGGAAGAATGATGATTTGTTCAGCCCCTCCACCACCATATTTGAGTCTCAAGTGTAGTGAAAGCTTGTTTTAAAGCCTATTAAAAATAATGAAGTTAAAAAATTAAGGAATGCTAGTAGGCAAAACAACAAAAAAAGACTTTTTAATTTTTTTTTCAACATTGGTTTGATTTAAGAAATCAAACTTTTTCATTTTAACCTCGGAACAAACATTTTAAAGTGGTAATTTTGGGTGGATGATTACTAATGACTTTCTTTGATTTAAATCTTTAGATATTTCTAAAATTATCTTGATAGACATAGAATTAACTGTGTATGGAAATCAGTGAAATAGAATCTGCATGTGCTTAACTTTGGAAATAAACAGAATTACTCAGGTATAAGAGGCTAAACACATGCTGGCATGACCAGAGTTGTAGGGATAGGGAAGTTGCTCTGGAGTCCTCAATTTTCCATGCCAAGGCTTTAAGAATTGTATAAGATGTCTTTTCCATCTGCAACCCAGTCTAGTGGAAGGTGTCTCTGCCCATAGCAGGGGGTTTGGAACTAGATGATGTTTAAGGTCCCTTCTAACCCAAACCCTTCTATGATTCTGTGCCCTAATTTGTAGTTTGAAACTGTTCATAATCAAAATGAAGTTTTAATAATGATTAATTAATTATCAAATAAAATATTCTAGTATCATTTGATCCTAAGCCCATTACTTCTTAAAAGGTTTTGGTTTGGCTACTCAAATGAGAGTCCCGTTTTTCAGACTTTCATTCTTGATCATTGCATGGAATTTGTGGGTGTAACTTTTCCTCAGAGATGAGAATTGTGCAAACAGCACAGCCTATGTGGCAATTCCTCATCTAAAACGCTGTAAACTCCAAGACAAAACATCTTGGTGTGAAAGCCTGTAACTTTAACTGCTTCTAATTTCAACACCTTTCAGATTAGTAAAGCTTAAACTGAGATATATTAAGCCTTTTTGTAGACATTTGTTTTTTATCAATCAAGAATGCATGCTCCAGTATAAAATCTTAAAAGTAGGGGAAATACTTAGCTGTAATTTCTTCAAATCCCTTTTCTACTTTTCTAAGTATCTTCAAAAATATCCAGCCTAAGGATTGCTTTCTTTTTTGACTCCAAATGCAAGTTGCTATAGCTGGGAGAAGAAATAATTCTGTGTTTATTTTTGATCTGAAATACCCTCATCTGGCTTCGGACTTCACAAGTGTGGCTGGTGTTTATTTTTAACATGTTAAATCAGAAAGGAAGCAAAAATAGTCATTTCTTGAAACATGATTTGCTGAACTCTTAAAAAGAAAAGAGTAATTTAGGAGGGTATCCTGTGACAGGAAATGACAAGCTACCTTCACCCTGGTATATTGATTTAGGAGTGAGATGCTTGTGCAGAAAAAGCAATACTTTGTTCAAGTCACTGGACAGTCTGAGGATTTGAGGAGGAGGCAGGGAGGGGCTGAGGGTTTACACTAAAAAGGCCAGAGTCATCAGACTTTAAAATAGCATGTGTGGCCTTTTTCAGTGAAAATAGAGAGTAACGTGGCTATAAAAAGCAAAGTAAACTACCAGTTGACTGCCTCTTTTATGCCATACACATCTTTGAAGGTTAAATTTGTTATTTTATGAAAACATATGGTAGGTTTGCGAAGAAAACCCAGGTTGTTTGGCTTCAGTTTTTCATTATGTGAATCAAAAAGTCATCTTGCACTGAAGAAATAAAAATACCTTGATTGTCATCACATTAATGAACTCAAGTGTGCTAACTTCTAAAATTCCATTAATAACGTTATCTAGTGCTTAATGTGTAAGCACAGTTTGTAAACATAAATGTGACTGTTACACTTACTTGCAACCATAAAAGGAAATTCACTGGTTCACAAAAGTACTAAGAACTAAATGTCCAGACTGCAAACCTTAAGTTAGAACTTTTTCTTATGCATCCAGTTTTCAGATAAATACAGGGGGTTTTCTAATCCTAATGTTTGTCAGACATAAGCAATGGGCAAAATCACTAGTGACCTTTTGATTTTACAGGATTATTGAAAGAAAATGAAAGAGAAAAGATGTAAAGACTTGAATAGAAAAATGAAAGTAGGCATCTAATCCTCAACATGTAATACCTGTAATGAAAGGCAAGTTTCTCAGAAGTTGAGAGACCTCTGAATTTCCTGAAATAGTAATGCTTAAAATGTGGTTGTCTCATTTTTTTAGCCTTCTTTTGATTTTTCTGTTTCTAATGTTTTATCCATATATTATGTAACATGAGGGGGATCGTTTTGTTTTTTTCCTCTCTGAGCAGCAGTGGAGCTCAAATGTATAAAGCCAGAATTATTAAAATATTATTATATACTAAAAATCAGATCTGGTAATGGGCAAAACTGCAGGGAACTTTTAAAGCATTTTAAGGGATCTAATTTTATTCACCCGATGTTGAAAACGCGCTGATTGCTCTATTTTTTCTCTACCCAAATTTATTAAGTTGTTCAGAAGTATGAGGATTTCAGGTCTTTCAAAAACTCTCTTCTCTCACTGACTGACCTGAAAACTGTCCTTGCAATTACTGTTCTTTGGGTTCTTTAGACATTTCGGCTGTTTGTTAGGATCTCTAACAAACTTTCATGATTAGAACTAGTAATGAATGTTTTTTAAGCAATGCAATATCTTTACCCTCAATTTTGTTTAGAACAGGGACCAAGTATTAGAGACATCACTATTTTGTACATATGGGGTTTTTTACTGATAAAATCATTAGTGATTGTTGAAGGTCCAGGCAATTTGATCCTGTTCTAGGGTTTTCCCCTTCTTAAATATAGTGAAAATGACACTTTCAGGGAATCTTGTTCTTTATCTGTCTTTTTTTTCCCCACTACAGCCAAACTGCCACCCTCTCTCTGTTCTTCTAAAGGTTACTCTCCATACTGAAAGTGTTTTCTAATGCTCAGAAAATTGTTTACCAAAATATAATGATTATTTGGGGAGCATTAGAGCTGTTGGGGAGCAATATGTTCTGTCTGAATTAAGCATCAGGTGTTCTGTGCCAGCAATTGGCGTGTGCTGTTGGAATTAGGATGATTAACTAATCTTTGATTCTTCTGTTTTTCGAGTGGGTGAGTATTCAGATTGCAAATATTTTTGCCTGAACCTGAATACTTTCTTTAAATGCTCACGTGTGCCTTTGAACTTGCTTTCCTTAACCATTTGTGCTTATAAAACTTGTAGACACTTTCACCCAACTGATTGCTGAGGGACATGGATCCAGTCTAGGAACATTAATTTTTTAAAAAACAATACCCATGTATTGGATTATTGAGAACTCTCAGCTGAATTCATCACTCTCAAATACTTGCATCTGAAATGCAAATTTGGAAAGGGTGGTTAAATTTGTAGAGGTTTAATTTGTAGAGTTGAGATAACACTGTTAGGTTTAGTGTTTGTTTTTCTTTGGATCTACATTATTTTCTGACTACCCTTAATGTCTCCTTTCCTCCTCTTTTGAAGAAACTTGCTTTAATATCTCAGATTTTTGTTTTATATTTATATATACAAATGAATTTTAATAAGAACTGACAGCTTTTAATGATTTAATGAATGCACACTGTTAAAAGGCAACTGACTCATAATCATGGTGTAAAGTGTTTAGGTGATCTTATACTTATAACTTCTTTCTAGAGTTCAGTAGCTCATCAGTTCATTCACAAATTAGAAATTTTACTCACTTATGGGATTTTTTCCCATGCTAAATGTATTTTTAATCATAGTATGGTCATAGTTTATTCTGAATATGTTATTCTGTAGTTTTCTATTTCAAAGAAAGCATAGCATTTTCAGAGACGCTTATTGAATGTAAAATAGCTTGAAAAAACATCTTTACCTGAAGAACGTAGCTGAAAAAGGAGAACAATGATACAAAAATGCAGGAGTGAGAAATATTGCTTCTTTTGGGGGCTGTGGCACTGGAAAGTTCCTCACTGCTAAGATTTATATCATGAGATGGTGTTTGGATATTGGTTTGATGCACTGCGATAACCTGAACAGTTCAGGTCTGAAGGAAGTGTATGCATCTGTTAATTAGTTTACAATATCTGCCTTATGGCATCAAATCAGTTGGGTTCCTTCAATACAGGAAGCTGGTAAATAAACACACAGGTGTTCCTGCCAGTGTGCAGATTTATAAGGAAATATTTTTATTATTGAAAATCTATTTCTAGTGTCTTTGTCTGTGGCATAAGATAAAGTGAGTGGTATTTCAGAACCTGCAGGTCTGAGGGTTTTTCCCACCAGTGTTCACAAGTGTGTTCTGTGTTCCTGGAATGGGAGGTATGGCAGACCTGAGTGTGCACAAGGTGCTGAGCCAAAGGGAAAATATCACTGAATGTGGACATGTTGGAAGAGAAGAGGCAGCAGCCCTTGAGTTGTGCAGACAGAAGGGGAGAAAGAGGGAGGAGCTGGCCCAAGGAATAGAATAACATCAGCTATTTCATATGGGGCTAGGTTGATTGACTGTGCCTTGCTGAATAAGTTAGGGTAATATGAGAGCCTTTAATAGATGATGAAGATCATCTCCATCTGTGCCTGTGTGTTTTCACAAAAATGAATTAGAATATCTTATTTTCTCATATAAGTGATCTGTGACAGCCATTTGCTGTCTTTTCCCACTACAACTGAAAAATCAGGGGAGAGAAATTTTTAGAGATCTGTGAGCTAATAAACCTCTGGTTATTGCAATCTAGAAGAGTATAACAGAAAAGCTAATGCTGTATGACTGCTTGGTACTTACACACTTCACTAGCACCTGTTGATGGCCAGTGCTGGAGGCAGGCCTGAGACTACAAAACACTGATACCATCCCTCCAGAAGGGTCACTTTACCTACTTATTATCAGACCTGTCTCAGACTAAAATGAGATGTTAAGGATGCTGTTTTCTCCATCGTAGTACTAGAAGAAATCTTCCAGGTCATAACATTTAGTCAGGTGCTGTTCTGTGCCTAAAGGGCTGGGAAAGGTGAAATTTTGTGATAACTGGAAAAGAGGGAAAGAAGCTGGGTCCTTTTGGGGATTTCCCACAGCAGAATAGAAAATTAAAGATGAGAGAAAAAGATGATGACTTCCAGGGCTGGGCGTGCCAGCAAATGAAGCAAGAGGGAGAAAAAGCCAAAACCACCACCACCACGAAAACCTAGAATACCTTCCATATTTCAGTAAAGGATGTGGAAAGATTTCTACCTTTCCAGGGCTCATTCCCCATGGAGCATGCTGAAACAAGGCACTGTGTATTGCACCATCTCTCTTTTTTTTTTCCTGGACCAGTCCCCTTTTTGTTTTGGAACTATTTGGGAGGCCAGTCAGACTCTGCTTTTATGATTTCATGTACTTAAAGAGGTCTCACTAAACCAAACAGCCCACAGTATTAGGGCACTAGAAGTTCTGCTTTGTACCTGCCAAGTGTTGAAGTCCCACATTGTGGGCAGGGTGACAGACTGCTCTGAGAGCATGCCAGAACAGGAAAGAAAAAGGCAGCTGCCTGGATATAACAAATGAAGGTCAGGAGGATATGGAGTGACAGAAAGGTACCCAAGCATGGTTGGTTGTTTAGTGTCCCATGAGGACTTCTCTGTTAAGGCTGGATAAGAAGAGAAAACAGCCTGGGTTTTCTCAGACAAGGTGGGATCTGTGGTTCACCAAATGTTACTGAAAAAAATGGTGAATCATAGACGATGTGTGTACTTAGACATTTTCTCCACCTATAAATACTGTTCTTACCTCACAGGACACAAACTTTGTTGTATTCTAACACTAGAGGGTCTTTTCTGGCTTTATGATCTGTCTTACAGACTTGATAAGCTCTCCCTCAAGTCCCTGTAAGATGATATTAGCCAATAGTGCTAACATCAAAGGCGCTTTATTGAATATGATCAAGGAACCTGTAATGTCAATACAAGGGGCATTTGTTTTGCAGCTTGTTGGCAGCCAGCCAGTTGCCATGCAGTCATGGAGCTCCTTAATGTTAAAGTGGCTTTAAAAGCATGGTGAAAAAGACTGATGGAAGGCCTACAGCTCTAGACTGTGCAGGAAAGGGATTGCTTGTGTATTAAAAAGGTAAATTTTTTTGTTTTGTTCATATTTTAAAGAGGGGGAAAGTAAAGAAAAAAAGGAAGGAAAGAAAAAGCAACTGTATTTTGTCAGCTGTATATGCCAACCTGGTGACCAGTGAGAATTAGTGAAATGTTACCAGTGACCTCTTTTCTCAGGAAAGAGGAATAAATTCAGTGAGGTAGAAAATTTAACATTAAATATACAGTAGAATGGCGGAAAGTCTTGTGACCCTCCTTATTAGGAATTGTCTTGTTCTGGATTTGAGTCCTTCTTGTGGTGGCAGGCAGAAACATGAGATGCTTCAGTCCTGACTTGATTCACACAGTGAGGGCTGAAAGTAGCAGCTGCTCACGTGAATGACCAAAGGTTCAATTCTTCAACTGTAAATTATACATTCAAAGGAAGCTTAACAGCAAGTTATTTTGCAATTTGTCACATTTATGTCCTAGTGGAGACTAGACTTGTGAGAAGTAGAAGCACCTGTGTACCTTGGGCAGTCACACACTTTGATTATGGATTTTTTCTGTTCTTTTCTGGTACCATTCAGACAAATCACCTTAAAACTGCAGTGATATTGTCAGTGATGTCTTGTAATGGTGTTGAAAGTATCGTTTTCTCTGAAGGCTCTTTTGATGAGACAGCTGAAAAACAAACAGTAAAGTTTTCTCTCTGCAGTGAGATTTTAGAGCTGTGCTGCAGGAGTTGGTGCATCATCCAGCTGTATAAAGACCAGATAGAGATGAAGGCATAGAATATCTGCAGTAGGGACAGATTATTTTTACTCCGTTTTCTGTGTGAATGCATGCTATTCAAGTTATTGTGTTGTCTTCTTCAGAAATGGCATTACATTCAAAAATTATTTATTTACATTCAAAAAATATGTGTATCAGTCTCTGCTACTGCTCCATCACCTATACAAAATAAAGGATGTGAATAGTAAAATTCAGCCTTCCCTTCACCCTGCTTTCTCAGTCCAAAACCAAAAAATCCCCCCAGTTAAAACTTTAAGCTACTCTGAAGTGAATGAAGTAAGACTTCATTGGTTTGGCATATTATCAGCTCATGCTATTGTTACCCATGAAAGCAGGGATAAATTGTGAATAACACACAGTCCATGGGAGCAGAGAGTGAGGCCTGAAAGGAGTGTCAGCGAAAGCTCCTCATCTTATTGCACAGAAATGGCACAGAAATTGCTGGCACAAAAAGATGAGCTCTTTGGTTTACACTATAATAATCTTAATGCTTTTATATTAATATTGTTTACAAAATCTGAACTCTATCTTAATATTGCAAAATGAGTTTACACAAAGTCTGAAAGTGCAGGATGAAAGCTAGATTCTCTGCCCTGACACGCTGCGTTGTGGCACGTCACTGGAAGCTGGAGAGAGTAAAGGGGACGTTTGTTTCTGTGGACATTTTCTTGTGGAGGGAGAGAAAGAACTTGTGATAGCTGACAAGCTGGTGTTTAGCATTCACACTGACAAATAGAGGCATATCCATGTATGAGAAATTTCCAAACAAGCTCTTAGTGATGTATAAAAATAAACAGTCAAATGTTAATGGTCTGATAAGGGCATATATTTACTTATGGTTTTGGAATGTGAGTGTTGAAATCTGATTCTTGTTTTGTTACAACTGCATCATTCTTAAAAAGATGAGCTATTTCTGATTTTAGTGGTTTACACATGCATTGTTTTAAAAATGAAACTAAAATGCATAAAATGGCTTTTTCTTTACAAGGCTATTTGCATGCACAGTTTAATTAAAATGTGCTAATTTAAAGATTTTTTGCAAGAAAAATAGTCTTTATGGTCTTTGCGGTCTTTTAAAACTGGCAAATATACTCATTAACTGAAAAAGATTATGAAATAAAATTTCTAATTAGAACAAAATGTTTAAATAAGTCCTTATTGTCTAAATTAAAACTTCTAATTTGAATTTATATTATATCCATAGCTTTAGTTGATATAAAAGTCTAAAACTGACAAACATTAAATAAGTACCTGCTTTTTTGAGAGTAGTAAATGCAGAAAATCAGAAGTATTTTTGCAGCAGAAAAATTCTGTATTAGTTCTACATTTGAATGTTTATCTCATTTGAATTTCTTGCATGAGAAAATGGATGAGATGTTTTATGAATTAGAAAAGTGAAAAGAAAACATAAACCATAGGATGAACTTGTCTGATGTTTGAACACAAACATTAAATAGCTGAACAGTCTTGACGTCGTACTAAAAATCATATAATTATGCATTGAAAGTAGAAGTAATGCTTTTTTCACTAAAAGCTATAAAAACATTGCTGATAATCATCTGATTTATACAGGATAAAAAAAATCTAATGAAAAAATAGAAACTTGGGATTTGAGAATTTTCCTTTGATATACTCCCCTAGACAAGTAAAGAAAATAAAAATAGCCAGTCAGCTATTTATGTTATTGTCTTTGTTGCCCCTTTTTTTTTTGAGAAGTTCTGGTAGTGGGGGTTTTTTGCCCTACAGCAAGTTCTTCAGTCTTTTCTCTCTTACGAACCTTCCAAATCAGCATCCAATGCACCTTTCTGGAACTACTGGAGCAGTCAAGTAAGCCCCAAGTGGTTCTCATTCTTAGACCATAAAAAGCTTTCTAATAATGAATTAATTGTGAATTCACACTTAGATTTCAGCTGTTCACCTAGTTTTTGGCATTTTCCTCTTTCTTTACAAATGCCATTCTTTACTTTTCCTGTATTCCTGTAATACGGGACCTCTTACAAAAATGAAATGAATATATTTGAATCCATGCTCCAGCCACATGAACTGGATTTGTGTCATCTCATTCTAAAGATACGTTGCTTTAAAAGTTTTGTTGCATTTTATGTAAAAAAACCCCATGTGAATTAGCGCATTTAGTAATATCAGCTACATAGCAAGAGTGTTTTCAGTCTTATTATTCATGCATTTGTAATGTTTTTTGTTGGAGGGAGAGGAGATATTGTTGTGTTTATGCAGTGGCACAACCATTCCATAATCAAGTGATGTTAATAAACATGAACTGATTAGCGTGCCCTTTTTCCCCTCTGAGTCTGTCAGAGCCACAGAGACCAGCCTTGGTAGTGCTCCTGGCTGCCACAAAAACTGTAGTTGAGGTTCTGATCCGGGCACAGTTTTTAGTGCCAGAGCTCTGGGCTGTTTGGATGTAGATTCTTGGATCAGCTGATTCTCTCTAAACCCTGATCATTCATTTTGCTGTCTTGTTCACGGATGCCTCTGACCTAACCTTTCTGGATGAAAAAAATTTCTTTTTAATCTAAATTTAATCCACTCCTCTCTATGATTAATTTGAATGAGTGGAATCCTGTGGTTGTGAACAGCCTTCTATTTTCAGCTGGAAAAAAAGTTTTGAAATAGATATTTTACTGTTTCTTTTCCCTTTGATTGCAGACAGTATGCCTATTACTCAGTAAATACTTCTTTTCAGCTTTGGTCCTTACAGGCTCTATTTAACATCCTCCTAGTAATGTTAACAACCTGTGTTTTCTTTGAGTTCAGAAGATATCAGCAATGATATTATATTCTTTTTCAGAATTAGCTATTGATTGACTGATGTTATAAAGGCGTTTCTGTGACCTTTAACCATCACTCTCAGTCTGCATGATTTGATTAAAATAAAAGCACTTCTCTTTTCTCTTTTTCTGGGGTGGGCAATCTTTAACCTTTCTGTATGGAAACTGGTTTGTTATTTTCATTAGAGACAGGTCTAAAACCAGGTGACAGTTTAAAATTTTTGAGTCCTATAATTGTCTTTTGCCCCAAATTAAGTCTGGGCATGTTCCATGAAATAGTGGTCTATATGATCAGTTACCCAACTGTGTCACGTACAGGTTCTCGGCTGCAGATGTCCTCATTCTTTTCTTTATAAGAAATAAGTAAGCTAGATGAGAGTGTACAATATTTGTAACAATTTAGAGCATATGTCAGTATTAACACACATTGATTTTCTGGGCTGCTAAGATCTTAGTTACTATCTAAGGAAACACCAGTTCGTTAAATATTTTACTGCAATTTTGAAGACTTTTGTAGGTGAATAATTACCTAATAAGGTTAAAATATATTGTTAGTGCAGTGTCAGTTTAAGTTGTCAATTGGCTGGATTGCCAGAGTCCTCTGGAAAATGAAACAAACATTAAATTTCCCAGAAAAGTGAGTAGATAGTGGCTCTTGGAAAAACCAGAACTTTCATATGTTTTGCAGTTTTTAAGAAATACTTACTTTTTTAACTTTCTTGTAATTCAACAGAACATGGGAGGATTGAGAACAATGGACTGTCTATAACTGTACTACCTATTCATCTTGTAACAGTTATATTGCATTGAAAAAGTTATCTTTTTTTTTGTTTTGTTTTCCTTGCTGTTAAGTTTTCAGTAAAGACCAGTTTAATCTTAGCATGGGAAAGAGTATTTACTGACCTTTTTGGTCACATCTGCTGCCACCACACATTCAGGACGGTTTTGGGGTTTCTTTCTCTAGATGAGAATTGTACACCTAATTTTAAGTTCTTTGAGATATTATCTCCTTCAACAGCCTGGTGGGCAGGTATTTGTAAACCTTCTCCCGAATGAGTCTTCTTTTTTTTTTTTTTTTTGGTAGTTTTGCTTTTTCTTTTTTTTTTCTTTTTTTTTTTTTCTGGAAAGGTGGAAGTGGTAAGAAACCGTTAAACCAGTGGTTAAGAAGGTAGGTGTTTGTGGGTATTGATGGGAAATAGTCGTTAGAGGAAAGCTGTATCACCACACAGGAAGAAGCATAAAACTCTTGAAAGCATTTTCTCCAGCTGTTGCGGAAGAACAATTCAGACAGTAGAACTTGAAAGCCACAGATCTTATACCTCACCGCTGGCTGAGAGGGTCCTTCCAGAAAAAGGACTGATTAGCTGCAGTCTTTTCACAGCTCTCTCTCAAAGGCTCAGCAGTTTCACAGAAAAGATAGGTTTAACAGTGGGGAAACAATAAATTGCAAATACGCAATTAAATTTATACAGGATGGTCTTCAAGCTTTGTAGTGAAAAACACAAACTATGAAAGAAAGTAGTGGATCTTTGATTTTTGATCTTTTGATTTTTGAAACAGAATATGACTCCATAATTTATTGTAAACTTGTTTGCCACTGAAATATTCTGCAAAAACTACAGCCAGTTAAAATTCTGCAACAATTACATTTAAAACCATTTATGAGTGTAACTAACTGCCCTTCCCCCAGACACATGATTTCTTTTTTTCTTTCAGCTATTACACTTTGCATTGAGGCCTGGGCAAGTTTCCCTGTGACTTGCAGTCATTCAGTTATCTGCAGGAGCTGTGAGCTGACAGCTCCGTGTTCCTCTTTCTTCTCCCGCTTCCCCTAGTCTGTCTCAAAATAGACAGACTGTTTTTCCCATATAAATGTCCAGTGCTCTGCCATCAAGTAACTTCAACACTTATTTCCCATGATATATTGTTGGTAGCTACTCTGCTTCTAAAAGATTGCCCACTAGCACCCTTGGAATAAATATTTGCAACCTTTCTTTGAAGTATGTATTTGGAGACAAAGCAGACCAGCATGCGCTTTAAGCCAATATTTTTCTTTCAAGTGAGATTCAAGGGAAGCAATATTATAGTTTATAAGAGTAGTACATGATTCACTTAACTGATGGTGCATTTTATAGTCCCACTTCTTTTACTGACCTGTTACATCATCCCATGTAAGGTATTTCATCTCTGCTTTTGTCCTTCTCAAGGCAAGGCTGGTCACTATTTTTTCGGTTTGTATATTTTGAAGCAACATTTAGTAAATTCTGTCTTGTGTAGTGAGTGTGTGTTCATGTATGGTGTCAGCTGAAAAGAAGGACCCCAGGGTAAGAGAGGACACAGTGTAGTCTACGGTTCTGTATGATATTTAGCCTCAGTAAGAATAACCTTAGGAAAAGCAGTTTTTCTACGATGTAGGCAACCCCAGGACTGTAAAAAGACATAGATGAGTGCATTTGGTATGCATTAGCTTGACTTTAATGTCCTGACCCAGAAACACTCTTATACTGACAATCTGTTTTTTATGTAAAAGAAAAAAGTAATGGGGATAGTATATACCTACCATAGGACAGATGTTGCTATTTGATACCAAGAACCAAATTGACTCTGCTGTCTTTACTGGAAATCCTATTTAATGTTTTGCTTGTGTTAATATTTCCATGTGCTGATCCTCCTGGGCAACACCTCAAAGTACTTTTATTTCATCACTAAAAAATTTTAGTCTTGCTGAAAATCATTGGGATTTGAATTTTTGAGGTTGGTTGTTATGTTTTGTTTCAAGTTTCACCAATTACTACATCAGAGAAATACATAAAACACGGGATTTAACTTCTTTGGGCAGATATCCAGAAGGTATGTGGTCTGAAACATGGGAAACAAGGCACAACTCTCTTCTGTGCCACAGATACCAATGTCATTTTGAGCAAGCCATTTAATATTTCTGTTCCTCACATCTCAACTAAGGAAAGGAAAATTGTGGTATTTCTCTGCTTGGAAATACCACCTTACAGAGGCTACTATTTATGGTTGTTTGTAAAATATCTTTGGTTGCCTTGTTTCCAGACACTCTTTTCTCACATATTGAATCAGTGCTATAACTTTAGCCAAAGACTGCGTGTAGGTGGGTACATCAGGTGCTGCTGCTGTTGCAAAGGGTCACTTGAGAAGTATTTTAAAGGAAATGAGATCCTGTGTCATTGATGTTTTACCTCTTCTAATTCAAACACTAAAAGAAAACAAGTACCAAGATTTTTGTGGGGATGGGAGTAAAGATGATGCCTTTCTGTGTCTCTATACTTCATACATGAGTACGATGATATGCTAGAGATGTATATTCTTATAAGAACAGATGGTATCTGTCCATAGTTCAGGCAGCCTGTGAAATCCAAAAAACTTCTGAAACTCTTCCAAGAATAATGACTTGTTCCCCAAGACAAACTTATTCAGGATGCAGTTAGCAGACAAAATTCAACATTCTCTATTAAGAGAAGCTGTTTGAGCAAAGGCAGTTCTTACATGCTATGACATTTTGAAAATGAAATTGATGGATTCTTCTCACGTCTGGAGCAGACACTAATGGAAACTCTTGGGAATGTGCTGAGACCATTTGAACAAGCCGCTAAACAGCACAGTCAGGCCAAGTCGTACCACCCCTTCTTATTCTGTGACTGATGCATGACTCCTCTGCTCCCCACCACCCTTGAAGTCATCCAACAAGGAATCATATTTGTTGTCAAAACATTTAAGGCAGAGAAAAAGAGAGTGCAGGATATTTAAGAAAATTTTCAGGTGTAGAAAAAATCTCCATTTTTATGGGGGTTTGCTTCTAAATTCCTTTCTTTGAAAAAAGCTAATGGAAGTTTAGTGTTGGGGGTAACCAGATTAAGTGACCAAATATATCTGAAGAGTTGTGGAACACTCATGTTCCTTTGTCTACCATTATTTCTAGAAATTCTCTTTGAAACATTGTTCAGGGAGGTAGGCAGACAAAACTGTATTTGTTAAAGCAAGCAAAGGAAAGAGTCACATCCTTTTGCTGTCCTTTGCCTTTGCTAACTCGTTGAGCCCAACTCTAAAACAGAATTCAGATACTTGTCTGTTGGGATTTCAAATAAACCATCTGGCTAACTAATGTGATAATTAAGTGTCTTGAATTCCATCCCACTAATATGTCATTTAAAACAACATAACAACACTTTAGTATTTGAAGCTTTTTTAATTTTATTTTTTGTTAATTCTATGCAGGTCATGTTTAAATCTCAAAGCCTGAGTAGCTGGGCCATCAGACAGACTCCTCTTTTTGAATTGCTGATACACATTTGTTCAAGTCACTAAGATACTATAAAGAACTGGATAATTAGTCTTTAAACAAAAACCAAACCAAAACCAAACAAATAAAACCCAAAACCTAAAAGCAAAACCCCCTCAAAATCTTCAAGGAGCCTGCTTTGGAAAGGAATTTTATTTCTGCACATGAATTTATTATTCCTTAACTTCACTGAATGGATAGGATAGTTTTCTTGTATTGTTTGCAAACTCTTCATAAACTCTGTGCAGGTGAATTTGTTTTGAGGTTGTTCCCTGTTCACACTTGGATCTATTTGAAAATACATGACTAAAATTCTAAAGGGTTCCAGTACAAACGGTGACATTTTTAAGATTTTAATACTATATAAATATTGTGGAGTGATAATGTTGTAGAGCACTGACCAAAAAGTGGTCAGTGGGCCTCTCTGTGCTAGAAGATAAGACCAGCATAGGGCTGAGGCAAATTTCACCAGTGTTTGCTCTTTGCACAGATCCCTCTGAACACAGTACCCACTGTTCCTCACAGTACCCTCCAGTGGAGCAGTTGGTGAGTTGCTGAGTGACTGAAAAATGCTGGCTTACACCAATAATTCTACTAAACTTGGTGAGGAAACTTGTCATATAGTGTTACTAAAAAATTAATCTCTTCACATCTTACATTTATTTTTTCATTGGTACAAGAAGAGTTTGGGTTTTGTGGAAATCACGTAACCTATACGTGATCTTAGTAAAGCATTAGGTAGTGTGTGTGTTTCTGTGTGTCTGAGACCTATGGACTGTTTCCTTGTGGCTGACATATTTTAGAGAATGAAGTGAAATAGGTATTTGATAAAAAAAAGCAGAATTACAGAGGTGCTGGCTTGAAATTGTTTACTGTTAGTCACTGGAATATTCCTGCTTGTGCAGGGAAGTTGGACTAGATGACCTCCAGTAGTCCCTTCTAACCTTTCCCATTCTATGATGTCTGATCATTACAGTTGTGAGTAGGTGTACATAATTACTGAACACAACTAAGGATTAAAAAGGCCTGCAAAAATGTTATCAGCATCTATTTAAACCAATCCTATAACAAACTGCTGTTTGGACCAGAGACTTGGACCAGGTGATCTTCAGAGCTCATTTCCAAATTAAGCCATTCTGTGTCAGATGTATTCTAACTATCATTACCCTGCCCACTAGTCTTGGTTACCTGAAAACAGAACTCCTTGTGGGGATGTTTTTGACTTTACTGAGTTATCCTGGAATTAAGGAGAGAGGAAGACTTTGGGTATTTGGGTTAATTATCTGACATGCGGTAACACAAGTTGAGATCTGACCTTTGATTCAGAAAATAAGTGGACCACTTCTCTTAATCTTCCTTTATTTTAATTGGTTGTGAAAGGTCTGTTTGATTTTGATGTGTAACAAAAACAAATTATGGAACATCAAAAAATGCTGCAAATCTGGCAATTCCTGGTTTCTTGCCAGCCATACTTAACTTGGACCTAGTAAGAGGAAAACAGACCTTATGTAGTCCTATTCTTTCCTTTTCTCTCCTAACCTAAATAGAGAATTGCTTCATGATATTTCTTTCAAATTTCATTCTAATAAGGAATGTCTATTAGTTACTTCAACATACATTCTCAAAAGATACGTATGTACATATGATTTCACAACTATTTTAGGTAGATTAGTTCTTATGTTTCACTCAAAACTGGGCTGAGGGGGAGGTGGTTCAAAGAGGACCTAATATATGGACTAATATAGTGATTTAAAATCTGAACCAAAAATATGAAAAGCTGTCACAGGACTTTCAATAATAAGAATTTCAATCAAAATTTTTTTTTCTGGGGGTAGATAGACATAAGGTGAGAAAAGGTATGAAAATCTCCTATGTTTCGTTCTTTAGCTGCAGTAAAAGAAAGGGGCAGATGGATAGGGCAAAGGAAACTTGAAACAAAATTTTTTCTAGGGAAGGGTCAAATATATAAACCTTCCACATCCCAATTGAATGCCCAAACCAAAGGTGCCTATAGAAACCACTTCTTCTGTAGCCCAATAAATTTTTGAGGTCAAGAGACTAAGTAGCTCACTGCATGACTCTCAACAAATGAGAACTATGATCTCACTCGGTGTTGGATAAAATGAGGGAGCAGCAGGCTGCCAGAAAAATAGCTGCACTTCTTACTGGTGCAGTGAATGTAGCTTGGAATAAATGTTGATGAGACAGTGTCTCTCAGAAGTAAGATGGAACCAAATTTGGACCCATTATTAGGAAAAACACCGTGTTACAATTTACAGTCTAGTCCTAAACTGAATAGTTATCATATGGTGCTAATACTCATTTTGCTCTTCTGTGAAGCAGGTCTGGGATTTAACATCTTGAAATTGGCTTAATCTGAAACATATGTGTTTTCTTTTATTTCACATATGTGTTCTGCATTTCCTTTTTTCCAAGAGCTAGGATCAGCATGATAGTCTGCTGTGATGAGAGAAATACAGAGATCATTGTTGTGATATAGCTATAGAAACAATATGGGACCTACCATAAAATATGTATGCTCTCTTTTATGGGTTTATTTTGTGGTGCAGGCCAGTGTTTGTTAAGATTAGAAAGCGAAAGTTTCCCCTATTGGTCATGGTAAGTGTGTGTATGTGAGTTCCATACCCCCAAAAAGCTTTAGTAACTTAACCTTTGCTGCAAATTTTAGTAGATATTCAGTTGAAGCAGCCTGAAATGATAAGCCCTCATCATGTGTCTGTCTTCTGCCATGGGAATGCTGTGAAGGAGGATTCTGTCACAAAGGTTGGGATCACTTGGATTTTTTGGGGGTCTTTGTGTCTGAATCTGTATAAATCTAGCATTTTAAGACGAAGGACTGAAATATTTCTTCAAATAAAAGGCTGATTTATAGCATTAGTTTATCAAAGTGGAATAAAAAAATGTATATCACTTCAAAAGCATTTCATGTAAAGATGTCATTTCCCTTCAATACTAAAATATAAGTATATCCCGTAATGTTTTCTTTTGTTATGTGGAGCTATGTTACAATATAGTACAAAATAAATTAAATCCCCTGTCATAACAATGTAGTATATGCAATTCTAGCAGAATAGTTTGTCCAACATGATTTTCTTTCTAGTCAGAACACCCCGAACTGCCACGATGAAACTGTCTTTTCTGGCAAAAGAAACTCCCTTGATCAGTGCTACTTACCCACAAGGGATTTTCTTTTGTCTTGTTTGGTCATAAGGTTGTTTTACAGTGTGAAACTAGTTCAGTATGGTAAATGAGGTCTCAGCTGAAAACTGATTTTGTAGCACAATGCCTCTTCCCAGTGCGTTGTTTCCTTTTGCTAGGACCTGTGCTTTTAAATAAGTGAATATGGAAAATACATTTGAATTATAAATAGCCTGTAAAGGAAAATCCAGAAAAAAGACTTGCTGTCTTTTCTAAAATGCATCAAACCTCTGTTATGTGGTTGAACCATCGCATTTGCGTGGAAACTCCTCTTTACCCTAGTGAGAATTCAAGGGAATTTATTGGACATATTTGAGCATGCTCATTGATGTTAGGGAGTAAAAACAGGTTATCTAAAACAAACCTTCTATTTGATCTAATCTAGTTTTCTTCAGCCTTCACAAGACTACAATCATAAAATTCTCTTTTATTATAACAAGCACATAACAAGTCTGGGAAGCACATTAAATTCTGCTGTATAATTAATATTGGGCATACAGTCTCTGTGCTGCTACTCCAAATGGAACAGTAAAGAGTTGCAAAAAAAAAAAAAAGAAACAAAAAACCCAAAAAAACTAAGACTCTGATATCATGCTGCATAAAATGAATGAAGAAGAATTTTCAACACCTGACTAAAGAAGAAGAATAAAGGGTATAGGAACACACTGGAGGGTCACCTGCTCTACTGCCTGAGAGGGTGAGCCCTGTACTTTGCTGAGTGTAGATCAAACACACAGTGAGGCAGAGGGGCAGCCATGCAGCCTCACCTTCCCCAGAATATGAAATATATAATGGGAGAAATGTTCAACACTTCCAGCTCTTCTCTCATTCTTTATTCTTCAGGTTGAACAGGGTCTCGATTCAGGGTTTTGATTCTAGCTCGTATAGATCAAACTACACAGATCTAGCCAAGATTTGCCTCAAGAACATTATTTTGTGAAACTTTTCAGCCTCTAAAATGGAAATCCTTATGCAGCCTGCACTGCTGTGCAGCAGGCATGGCCTCTGCTGGAAGAATAGCACATAAAGTGTACATTTTTTTATCAGAAGTGTATGCATGGTGTTTAATTTGGTTGGTCCAAGAGCATACACCTAAGTTATATTTGCCAAATAAAAGTTGACTGATGATTTGTTTTTAGATAGTTACATCTTAACCAGCAGAATGGGTTCTTTACAGCACAGTTTCAAAATCTGCAGTCAGACACTTTACAAAAACGTGCTTAATATGCAAAATTTCACAATTAGTCTCTTGTAATAATGCTACTGAAATTGAATTTCTTTGGCCACTGTGTTGCATGAAGTATGAACATATAGTTTTATTATTCACTGGACAAATGTTTGCATTTTATTTAGCAATGGGTTTTCCAATGCATGTTCTAAAGATGGACCAGGATTAATGGATATGTATAAAAAAGGAGAGGATAGCAAGGAAGCGTCAAATCAATATAATTACTTCTGGCTGATTATAAAAATGTACAAGCTTAATTTTTTGCTATTATATTGTCATGTGACTTAAAAACATTCAGTGATAGATGACTAGCATTGTGCTGTTATATATACAAATATGTTTGTCAAACTCTTTGTTCTCTGAAATGAAACAAACAGGAAACTGCATGTCAGGCCCTCTGTTGATGTGTTTTGTCTTATCACAGTCAGGAAAGTCTGCATTCCAGTTTGTATTTTTTTCCATCTCTTGTGTTCAGGTTCTATGTCCAAACTACCTCTCCATTTTAGAAGTCAGCATAAATGTATTCCATGCAAATATTTCATTTAAATTGTTATGAGAAAAGCAACAAAAATTAGTCTTAGTTATTCTGAATTAAGACTATATTTTAGTAAAAGAAAACAGTCCAAGACAGAGACATAAACATCCTTTCATGTCCATATGGTTTATCTTGCTGAGAAGCTAGGGAAAGCTTGATTCCTGACATCCATTTACAAGTATTTAAAATCTTTCTAACTTCCAAACTTCTTAAACTTTAAAACCTTTTTAACTTTTTAACTATTCAAAATTTACATTGCAGGGAACTGCCTTGGCAACAAATGAATAATTTATGTGATGGGATTCCACGTTCAATTTCTGTGCTTCTGTGTTACATGTGTGATGTTAGGAAATGTAGCTCTTCCTTTCAAAGAGGTTGTTTCACATTGGATAGTAAGGCATTTTAACCATTGTTTTTAAGGCATCTGTTTAAATAGAATGAGTTTTTTAGGGTTGGAGGCTTTTTAAGCTTGATTTGCTTGTGCCTTATCTCTGGAAAGAACTCCTGTGCACAGAAAAAAAATGAAAGTGGGTCTATGGAAGGTACTGCCAAGACAAAACAAAAAAACAGAAACAAGAAAAAGAATCAGCAAAATATTGAGAACATTTGTTTTTTCTTTTTTCTGGTAACTAGGGTGGGTTCACAATTTACAGGTTGGAAACTCGATCGCAAGAAGGACCAACTGGGTTGTCACACAGACAATTGTGTAACAAGCAGTTAATCCAGGTGGGCCTGGGGGACATTATCTGCTCCTCCTCTCAGGGACTGCACAGCACTTCTAATATCCTGTAACAAGCTTAAACCCATGATAAAAGATCTGTGTTCACAATTACAGTGTGCCACAGGAAAAAGGCAGGAGACCTTGGAAGTTTTCTTGGTGTATCACAGGACACGGCAGTAGCAGGGACTTGCTAAGAAATTTCTAGGTGAGCTTCAGAGGCACGTCAGGGTCTGTGCGAGGAGGGGAGACCCACAGCCCAGACACTTCTGCCAGGCAGCCCTGTGGGGAAATGCCTTCCTGGCTGCAATCTGGCAATCTGTGAGTGCTTGAGCCAAGCATCACACGAGCTTCAGGGATTTTTATATCAGCCAAAGTTTTCTGTTCCTATTTCTAGCTAGAGCTATGTTTCCTCAGGAAAGCACCCTAGAAGTTAGCTAATATGTCACCTTGGGGGAAAGTGGTTGGGGAGAACAAGTGATGGAAAGAAAAGTTGCTGGGTCCTTCAGCAATCAGTGAGAGTGCTGAAGCAAGGGGGAACACAAGCTTAATGCAAAGGTCCTTTTGAACCACTTTGTCACCACCCTCAGAGGTGTAATAACAAACTGAGTGGCTTTAGAGAAGTGCTCTCAGTCTGCAGAGAGCCATCTGTCACGTGCTCTGTATCCCTCCCCACCAAGCTGGTAGGTCAGATACATGAGGCTGTCTGGATTTTGGTCACTGTGGCCATAAGATATGAGACTAGAAAGAAATGTAGAAAGAAAGATTTTCTATGTTTTCCTGCAGATCAAAGCCAGTCCGCATCTAACATCAGCAGCTGGCTTCTGTTATGGTTGAATAAAACAAAAAACAGAATTAAAGAATACTCATGTCATTAGGACAGTCTCCTTGTTGAACACTTCCCAAACAACTCGTGCAATAAAAAACTAAAAATAAATGTTAATTGCAAATTTGGGATATTTAACTATTGAGTATTTTCTTCTGTGAATATTCTTGGGAGAGGCCTCTTTTGGAATAAATAATGCTTGATCAAATCAGTTTTCAAGGTGGTTGTTAATCATATGTATGTTAATAATACTGCCTTGTTTTAATTGATACTTGGTTGAAAGTAGTGTATATTAGCCTGGCTTTGGTCTTTACGTTGTAATTTGAACTTTAAGGAAACATATGATAAGGTCATATTTTAGGCCTTTATTAACAACACCTTTGCAGCATTAACACTGAAGTTGAGCACCTTTTTATACCTGACACTTTTTATTCCTTTTTTTCTGTTATACCTTAACATATGGTAACAAGAACCTGTCAGGGCTGCACAGTCCTGCTCTCCACACGGAGCCTGCTCTCCGTGCACTGTTACCTGCACAGGCCTGAGCAAAACTAAAGCATGTTATGTTTTACTCCTTTCTCACCAACACACTGGTAATTTGAACTTAACCTTAAAAAAGTTGGATGCACCTTTGATATTTGTTAAATCAAAACCCATTTATTAACCCATGTGTGCTTGATACATGTCTGTCTCTAGATGCCTGGTTCTCATTACTTCAGATATTTAACTTGAATGATCGGTCAATTCCCATGAATGATTTAAAGAATTTGATATAAGCTGAAATAAGTTAAATGCCTAATTTTAAGCATAGATAATTGAGTGACCCAGTTCCTTTCTGCTTAAGATGTTCAAAGAGGCTTAATTTCAGTTTCTGATGGATGTGTTGCTGTTTTATCAAACTCTCTTAATCCCAAACTTATATAAACCCCCCATTGGTGTATTTTTAAGCAGAGACTGAGCCAGGAGTTTCTGTGCATGTGTGTGTATGCTCAGAGAGCGAATGTCATTTGGCAACCTAAAAACTTTGAATCAGACTGACTTAGTAGTAATGTTCCTTAGGCCTGAAGGGGATACAGCATCCTGCAGAAGGGTGAAGGGGAAACATTCCTAGTGCACTGTCTGACAGAGGGTGATGGAGCTGCTCAAGTCTGTTCAGGTCTGTGTTTCAGTGTGGCAGTTTCCAGGCCTTAATCCTATTGGCTCTCATATGAATTGCTATAAAACTCAGTGGTTTTACATTCAGATAGGAATTTTTTTATCACTATCTATCTTAAAGAATTAACCTTTCAGTGGTGCAGGAAAAGTGCAGTAGTACTGTGATCCTCATCTTAAAAAATGTTATGTCCTCTCCACACCAGCTCAAAAACTTTATAAGCCCAAGATCCCAGAAGGTGAGCTCTGAATCCAGACTTTCCCAGTGTGATAAGCTCTCTCCGTCTTGGATTTCAGTTCATCCACTCTAGAAATAAAGGCCAAATGATAAGATTTGAAAGGGGATGGACTTGTACAACTGGAGTTGGGTGATGTATAATAGTCTGTGACTGCTTTCTGGTTCTAAAGATAGTGATTCTTGAACTTTGACGAAAATAACTTTGCAGCACAGTTATAACTAGCATCAGTCCAGTGTGGCTCAGTGCATATTATAGGATTTATTCATGATGCCTTATTGGAAATTATTCCATCCAGTATGTGGCTGACCCAAGAAAGTTCTTCTTTGAACATCGGAGTCCAGGGTTTTATAGACCCTGTAAATCCAATGGATTTACATCCCACATCCCTAAACCCCCTCTGCCCTTATCTTCTGTTTCCTTTCACTTTCCCTTCTTCTTAGTCCCTGGTCCCTTTGTTATGCTGCCCAGTATCCCCACATCTCTTCAACCAACTGGACTGAAAATAATTCTGCAGATTTATTAATATATTTACGTTGTAAATACTTTAAAAGCATACAAATATGAAACAAACCTGAAATATACTTAACATTTTTGTAGGGTTTTTCAACTGCCTTTTCCCCACAACCTTTGAGGGGGCTGCAGTGCATCCAGATCTGAAATTATAGTGGCTCTGAGTAAATAAATTAGAGTTGTGAAAGCTGAGAATATTGGCAAACTAAGTAGCACATAGTTCTCTCCAACAACCTGTGATGTAAAAGTGCTGAGAGTTTTTCAACCTCATTAAACTTCTACAAACCTTTTGTGAGCTTTAATATAGTCATAAAACTATGGAAGTTTATATCATAACTTTGTGTACTGCATCTGAGGTTCCAGTGATATTCTGGAAACCCTCGAGCTTTCTTCAGAAAGTTGACTTGGGTTTCCTGTGCGTGAGCACTTTTCCAATCTGCCTTACAGTAGACTTTTTGATTACTGAAATCTTTTTTTCCAACATGACTGAAAACATGTAGGTTATTTTTTTCTTCCCTGTCTAAGCCAATTCATTTCATCTTTGAATCAAGATGCCACTCTTTTTTAAGGCCAATAGACACTAGCAATGTCAGTTAAGACTATAGGAGCAGCAAGAATGAGATCAATCAAATAATATCAGAAAAAAATTTGGTCATAGACTTTTACAACACCAACAAAAAAAGACATCTTAATATGGAAAGGTTCTTCACTACTGCTACATTAAGAATAAAATTGCTTTATTCTTGTGTTCTCTCTTTTCCCCTTGAGGCTTTGTGATTATAATTTTATTCTCTGACACCTAAATTTAGTTTTGAATCAAGTACAGTAGCTCACTAGAACACCACACATTAAGATCCACATCGAATTTCACATGACAGGCTTTACATTTGCTGAAGGCTTGGGGGCTATAGTTTTAACAGTCATCTCACATTTTGGTTGAACACAGTTTGATGCACGTCTATGAAATTTGTGTTTTGCTCACACAGGGGATGATTCAAGTTTACAGCTGTCGCAAACAGTATGCAGGACCTAATCCATGAATAAGCTGTCAGTTACTATGATCCCAAAATAAAAACAAACTAGAATCACAAGAGGAAATTGGCATGAAACATGAAGAGTAGGAAAAAAAATTAATCACATTAGTATTACATTTGGACAGAGATTCACCTTGAAAAATAGGATACCTACCCCTGCCTCCTCAACTTGTTCCAATTGTACCTTTGTAAAGCACCTCACCTATTATTTGATCCAATTGTATATGTTAATACCCAGATAGCAGAAAAACATTATTGTATTATTCAGATAAGTAAGAGCTAGCATTAGATATATATATGTAATATATCACTAATTACCTAGTACCTGCTGAAAAGTAAGAATTCGTAATGATTTGACACCAGAAAAATATTATATGGGATTAGACAAAAATAAGATAGAGAAAATACCAGAAGAAGAGTATTTCTTTAGCATTAGTATTTATGACTGTGCATTTTATAGCTCTCTTGTTGGAAAATTGTCCCCTAAAAGACCATTTCTGTTCATCTGATCTTGTATGTTTTCATTCTTCCTTGCACTTTGCTGGCACGGTACTTTTGGCTGGTTGTGTGAATGCCATTATGCTTTATTTCTACGTCTTAATTTCTAATCTAGATTCAGAGCATAAATATGAATGCAGTTCCCCCATTCTCCTTCTTTCCCTGTCACTTGAATAAAAATCTCCACTCCTTGCTCACTCTTTGGGAAAACACTTCCCCTAAAAGCCTCTTCAGCCAGAGCATCAGAGATACAAAGGTGGTTCCTCATTATATGAACATACCTTTCTCTTGTATGCTTGAGGTTTGTTTGACAACCCAGTGGGACTAAAAGTATGCATGTGGTAACTCATGTGCTTAGGTTGCTGCTGGCTCAGATCTCAGGGGATGTCTGTGCCCCAGTTTATGCCAAATGTTGGTAAGAACAGTTAAATGCTAATCTGATAATTATTAGTGCAACGTAAGAATTACAGTGCAAGAGCGTCCGGCTGGTAGAAACAGGTGCAGTTCATAATCATCTATATTTTTTTTGCTTGGGAAAGCTCCATCTGTAGCTATTCCTGAATAAGGACAGGGATTGCACAGGGATTACGGTGTGGCACAGTTATTTAAAATCATAAATTACTGCATTTAAAATTAAACTAAATTTTAATGAACTTGCCTGTTTCAGAAATGGGTACTTCCATGCCATATGTGACATACCTGTCACACATGATACCCACATACTGTTTCTTGAAGCCCACTAGCATGCAAGATCTGTGCCTGAAAATATACATGAAGTGAGAACTTTGGTAAATGGAATATCACTGCTACAAACAAGCCTGAAGAATTGTTTCAGGCAATTAAAGCTGCCCCATATAATAGTTCTTCATGTATGCAACTTCACTTCCAGTTCAATTGTGTCTGTGTACAGATCACTCAAGTGCTCTTATCTGGTTTTCTCCCAGCTTGTTCTGACAAGTTTGAATAGTGGTAGTTTGTTCTGAGGCAGTCAGTCCTCCTTACAATGCAAAGAATTAATCTTTTGTCAGCGCATACGAAGTGCACAAAGGCGCCGTTCTGCACAGCCTGATTCGGTGGCTGTTTTTCAGCAGAACTGATGACTACATTTCCAAATTGTGAAAATTTAACACTGCTAGCATGGCTGGAGCTTTATTTTTTTTTCTCACATGCTCAGTGCCAAATAAGCTCACAGTTTAAGTTGTTGCTATCTTACAAGAGCTAATTTTTTAATTATTGTCGTTGGATTTTAAAGACTATGTGCCTTACTTTATGGATATACATAGTAATAGTTGGGTTTATTAGGCATTTAGGGGAAATGTGATACCATTTTCTGAAATGTCTTGAAATATTTAACAAACACTTCTGGTCATAGTTATTCTCAATTCTCAAAAGCTCTCTAATTTATATTTTTGCATTCAAAGAGAAAATTGCAGGGAAATGGCAGTTGATTATAGTAATAGTTACTGAGATTTATTTTGGTTTATTCTATTTTAATCAGCTTTAGCTTAATACTTATCTTTTTTAGGTTACACGGTTACATATTTTATATCTAAACAGAAATTATAGCCTTTGATTCTTTAGATTCCTTTTTTTTCATAATGGCATGCATTCCTACATCAGAAATTGACCCTACATTATTTTTATTATGTAAATATTGAGTGATTTGACTTACAGATGTATGACATTGTCCCTGGAAAATCTTGCTATAGGTCATGAAAGACTATTACCTATAGCAATCATTTTATGGTCTGTAAAGAAGTATAACTTGTAAAGATATGAAATAGAATGTTAAACTTTAATTACATGTGATCTCTCAGACATAGGCTGAGAAAAACCAAGCTTTATTAATAATGTGCAGATGGAAACCACCAAGGAACCTGAATAGGTAGATGGACTCCTAAACAAATGACTGTAGGTATAGAGCGGATCCCAGGTAAAGAATGATATGCTTGCAGTAAGGATAACACTTTTAGTTTAGTTCATATTTTAGTTTGGGGTTTTTTATGAGATTTGTTTTGGCATCAGAGGATACATCTGTGTTCCCATTCCCCAGAATTATATCTCAACTTTGTAGTTGGTGTCAGTGATTCAGCAGTGATGACAGTGTGCTGATACTGAAAGGTGGACAAGGAGTGTTTGGTTTCCCTTCACACATACTGCTTCAAAAGACCATTTGTGACCTCCAATGCCTGCGTCCCACGTGTGGCTCTGAAGAGAGAGTGTGCTGTAGTTACCTTTGCACCAGTGAACATGTAACAGTTTCAAACGTCATCTTTGCTCTGTTACTGTAGTTGTTGTCCCCAGAATGGTGTATTTGAGATCAATCCTCAAGTGCTGACCGTTATATTTCTTCTATTTTATTCCAGAATCGGCTTAAAAAGTAAAAAGTATGTTGGAATGTCTCCAAACATTTTTGGTACATCAGAAAATAATGACAATAAAAATGCATGCAGATCTTTTGAGTGACACCATCTTTAGGTTTCTTTTTTTTCAGCATCATATTTCAGTTGATCAAGTGGACTTGTAGCTAGTTTTCCCTCTGGAGAATGAACAAAATTAATCTGTATATAGAGGTATCACTTCCTCTATCTGCTTCTTAGAACACTATCTTTAAAACTTTGAATGTAACCTTCACAATGGAGAGAATTAGAAACATCTTTTCTTTAATGAAGTTCTGATTTTGGTTCACCAAAAGCTTTTCTATGAACTAGCTCAGTTTAAACTTCTTCTTAAGGGAGATTTCTGCCAAAACTTTCCTTCTTCTGTCTTATGGAGTTGCACACACGGTCAAGCAGGACCTTGTGAGCTCAGGGACCTTGGTGTGAGTACGGAGGTGATTAGTCAGCTCACCAAAGGTGTCAGTCTCACAGTTGCCTTTCATTGCTGTCACATACAGGCCCTGCCACAGCCCAGAGCTGCAGTGCCTGGGCAGGTGCTCAGGAACACAAACCATGGAGTTACGTGTGACAGCTTCTAGAGGCTGCAGACTTTGAGCAGAGACAAAAAAGGGGAGCATGGGTGGCCTGTGAATTTTCAGAAGCTTTTCCTGATTTTATGCAAATACGAGTTTCTTCTTTGTGACAGGGCGTTGAGGAGAGGATGTGTATTTAAGCAGTGCTGTAGTACCTTTTACCCAGATGTATGGTGAGTGTCTTCCAAATGGATGTAAATGATCTGCTCTTTCCTTTGATGTGACTTCACTGAACACAAAGCACAGATAAAAGGCTCTCTACAGTTTATTATAAAATTACTAGGCAAAATTGGAAACCCTCAGGACATAGTCATATCCTTTAAAATTTGCCGAGTGTGTTTAACTGTTCCTAACTCCCTTTAAAATAGTATTTGTTACAAGCAAATCTAGGGCCTCCCTTTTCTTACATGGCAAAAGTGATACCCTCCAAGCATCATAAAACTGCAGGACAACAGGATTCCATCTTCTGGTTTGTTGCTTTTAGGCAAACCCAAAGCATGCTCCCTTTTGCTTTCGCTGAATTCTATTTTTATTCTTTGTGGTGCCCTCTCTGTGACTTTCGTATCTACTTTACTGAACTAATTCAGGTTAATACAGAGTTTTCCAACTGGTCAGTTATCAATGGAAAGAAAGGGGTTTTAAAGCATAGTTTTAAATCTTATGGGAAAGTTTCATTCACAGTTACAGAACTTACATATTTGGTGAAACTGGAAAGAGAAATGCTTAGCATGTCTAGGCCATCAAAAATTACCTAAAGAGAGAAAGAAAATAGACCACTGATCCACTGATTTTAAATAGTAAATTTAGTATCAATTACTGAGTCCTTCCCTCCTCAAGTTAAAATGCGATCATGGATTTGCATTTATTCTGTTTAAGCTATCTTCACATGGTGAACATAACAGACCTTTTGAAAGATGGTTTATCATTAACATTTAATTAACAGGATGTATCATCTGGATTATCAAAGGCAAATACATATTGTCCCACTTGGAAGTGTATGCACGTGTCCCACCATTTTGAATTGTAGTTGCATGCTCAAGGCATGTGGGGGGGAGTAGAGAAGATGCCTAATAGTCCTTTTCCAAAGCATGCAGATTCAAGTCCTAGTGCTGCATCAACCTGCTGGAGAGCAGCTCTGTGGATAAGGACCTGGGGTTTCAAGTGGACAGCAAGCTCTCCATGAGCCAACATTGTGCCCTGGGGGCCAAGAGGGCCAATGGTGTCCAGGGCTGCATTAGGAGGCGCATTACCAGGAGCCTGAGGGAGATGATCCTGCCCTTCTATTCAGCCCTAGTGAAGCACATCTGGAGTGCTGTGTCCAGTTCTGGGCTCCTCCGTGCAACAGAGACAGGGAGCTCCTGGAGCAGGTCCAGCAGAGGGTGGCAAAGATGATTAAGTGTCTTGAGCATCTCTCTTATGAGGGAAGGCTGAGGGAGCTGGGCCTGCTCAGTCTTGAGAAGAGATGACTGAGAGGGAGCCTCATCAATGTTTGTAAGTAACTGAAGGGATCAAGAGGTTGGAGCCGGGCTCTCAGTTGTGCCAAGCAGTAGGACAAGAGGTGATGGGCAGAAACTGATGGCCAGAACATGAGGAAGCACTCCTTTACTGTGCAGGGACTGCACATTGGAACAGATTGCCCAGAGAGGGTGTGGAGTCCCCCTCACTGGAGATATTCCAGAACTGTCTGGATGTAATCCTGTGCCATGTGCTCTGAGATGACCCTGCTTGATCATAGAGGTTGGACCAGATGACCTACTGCGGTCCTTTCCAACCTTACTCATTCTGTGATTCTGTGATAGTGGATATATGCATGTTTCTCTTGAGGTAGCTGTGCACCTAGACAAGGGTCCATATTTCGGATATAAAAATGATGAAAACTTCCTGTAATTACTGGAAAGTGTTATGAAACTTAAAAAAATGCACTTCTTCAGATGTGATAATTACTGGAATGCAATCCTGGGACTTGATTTTTTTTTTCCTTTTTTTTACCCTGATTAACCCTCCATTTAGAATAAGCTGAATTGAAATGTTTGACCTGCGTTGCTCCCCTAGTTTATCAGATTGCGAGACCACTAATGGGGAAGTTAAATTTGAGAGATAATGGAATTACTCAACCACTTACTAGGCTGTTTGAGATAGTGTTTGCTGGGGTTTACAATGTCTTCTATTTGAATAAGCATTTATATGAAATCTGTCAAAGTATAAAAAGTGAGAACACAAACATTTATCTAAATATGTTTAATAATACTCTTGTGCAATGTAAACACGTCATATGGCCATGCTTTTAATTCAAGTGACCACTGCAAATTCCTCAATCCCTTATTCTATTCCTTACTTAGAAAGGCATCTGTCATTTTCATCTCACTACAGAATCCATGATTCCAAAGCATTTTTCCATCATGCAAGCATAGTTTATATGTGTTGACTAGTTAAAGAATGACATGTGGCATGATGCTTCAGTTAAATAATGTGAGCATATTATCTACAAGAAAAATCTGAGCTCTGCAGTATGTATCAGCTAACATTTCCTCTTGTTTTCCTATTTGTTTCTCTGATTTTTCCTAGCTTTTAATTGATTCTTGCATTTTCTTTTAATAAGAAACTTACTGAAATTTCATTGCAGCAAGTTCAATTGTTTTTAATATGGAAAATATTTTTTTAATGGAATGGAAATTTTATTATGAAAATCCAGACTCTTTCTTTGTGGTTGGGGCTAAGACATTTGATTTCAATAAGGCAAACTTCACAGTTATTATTCAAAGGGAAGGTTATTCCTGGTCATATGTTTAATTGCACTGTTTCTAGTAGTCAATTGATGTAGGCTGGTTTTTTTTTTCTCCTCCATTTATAACAGTGATCTAAGAACAGATACTTGAAGGAAGTCTCTAGCCAAGAATAAGATAAGGCTGATGAAGTTTTTATCTATTCCAGAAAGACTTGGTTTGCTCCTAAAGAACTGATCTGAATGGGTTTGTTTCCGGTGATATTTGGGGCCTCCCTGAGACAGAAGCAAATATAAAAAAAATCTTGTTATGCTTATATATAGCCCACGAGTTGTTGCAGAGGGCTGTCCTGTTCTTCAGAATTCTCAGTGGACACTTCATAAGCTCAGCCACCAGAGGAGGAAGGCAGGGAGCTGTTTCAGTCATACATGGATCACTGTTGGATGAGGAACAGATTACTAACCTAAACTAGTTTTACTGGGCCGAGAAAGTGGGGAAACACTTTCTCTAAGAGACAGAGATCATGACTGTGTGGAATGATAGACAAGACAGAAAAAATACTACCTCAAAAAGACAGGTGTTCTGAGAGCTTAACTCACCACCTACTGAGAAATGTATCACCAGCCCTTCTCCTCGGTGTATTTGGATTACACCAAGAGCCACATGTGCTGCAGTGCAGGGAGGAGCTTCACTGTGCAGGCATGGTGTATCTCCTGAGCAATTGCACAGCAAACCAAATTGCTCATTGCTCATAGATACCTCTGGAAAATTTTCAATTTACACTATATTTGGTATGGAAATTGCTCAGGAAATCACACTGAGGCACCACTGTGTATGCACAGGCACAGGATTTAGCTTAAGGGTGATAATAGGCCTCTACATCCAACAATTCTCCTGAAAGCACACAGGAATTTTCCTTTCTCCAATGGCTGCTCCCATTCTACCAAAAGGGAGACCTCTGTATGTTCACACTACAGTTCATATTCTCCTGCTGCTCTGCCTGGCTATTTTTGACTTCTATATGGAAATTGTATCAATGTGATATCTGATGTTTCCAGTCAAGCAACAACTCTGGGGGTATCAGCCCTTCTTAAAACACCCACCTCTGACAACTGGCCCAGCCACTCTGGCACAGTGACAAGGGCTTGAGCAAGCCTAAACCCACATGCCTTCAATCTCTCTCACACTGGAGATGAAATCATGAGAACTTCTCTGCACACCAGCTCATGTTTTGCCTGATTTCATTCCTTCACCTGCCAATAATTTTATCAGCTCACTGGATTCTCTATATGAGCTTAAAGGAAGCTCCAGTCCTTATACAATATTGCAGTTAAAACCAGGCCGATGACTCTGATTGTACAGAGAATACAAGAGATATTGTTATTGGAGCTATGCATAACCTTCTTATTCTGTTTGTGTCTTAGAAAGATATTTGTTCTTAAAAAAAAAGTGGGGGGGATTTAATTTAATTTTGACTTACAGTGGGATCAGTGTGGCAAAACTCACCTTTTCTTCCAAATGAGAGGTGAGAAAACCTTTTCATTGCTCTACTTTTGGGGAGTCCTGATACTTTGCTTCAGTCCAAGGCTAGCTACACAAGGACACAGAACAGCAGGAGGGATAGTTTTCACCAGTTTCTCTGTTGGCAGTTTGGGTGCGTGTTTTCTTATACCGTAAATAAAACACATCTTGCCTTAAGGCAGTTCATGTTAAAAGTGGGAAATTATACAGATTTTTGACAAATAATTGCATTTTTTGAATCTTCATACAGAAAACTGTATGGAAATTTTACGTGGGTAGATTTTCTGCCTATTATTTATGTATGTTTGCTGGCTTCACAGATTCTTTATTGTGGGGAAGTGAGAGTGTTGGTATTTAGCTGGATGATCTTGACAATAACACAGATAATATGGTATCTGGTGACTTTGTGCTCTGGGAATGCAAAGTCCTTGGATAGATTTCTGCTCTGTTGTATCTATTTTTCTTATTACATGCTGTCACCACATAATACTGTACTTTTGCATCTTGTTCAGACATCAGAGGAACTTTGCAGCTTCAGCTCTGGTTTCAGTATGTTGTTCATCAAATTTCTAGCACTGGGACCTGGCCATAAACGTATCAGCAGAGTTTTACAAGAAACTTTTAACTATCTCTTACGTGACTTTGTTGCCCTTTGGTGAATGCAGCAAATTAAATCTAAAGGCACCGAGAGCAAATACAACAAATTAAATCCAAAGGCCCTGAAAACCTGGTACTAGTGCTCGTGGTACAAAGCTCCCACCATTGGTACTCAAAGTAAAGGAGTGTCCTGGGGCGTAATCAGGAACTCAAGGCCATGTTTGGGGGTGGGAGATCCTCAGTTGTTTGCAAGGAAAGGTGTTTGCTTACAGAGGAGGAGGGTAAAAAAAGTCAGGCTTCTGACAGTTTCTATGTATTTTATACATAATTATATATTGCATCTATCTGGATGACATAGAAGATGACTAAAAATAAGGAATAAATAAAATTTGATCTGCAATTACAGTATTTATAAAGGGTTTAAAATACTGTTACTGCTGAAAAGGTGTCATTTCCAGAAGATCCAGTGATTTAGTGTTTTTCTTTATAAGGCCTCTTATTGAGCATCAGCGACAATCTGGTTTCACTGATGGAAATATTTTAGCATAGACCATAATTATTTTGTTTGTCAGACAAATTTATTTGGATTTTACTGAAATACATTGGTTGGAGCATTGCTGTTCAGTTATAGTTGGGCAATAGGAAATATTTAGACAGCACCTTTGAATGAAAAACTTGTTAATTTGAACATGTTTATTATTAGATACCTCATGTATTACATACTACAATGGCAGAATTATATTTCCAGACAAATGGGAAAAAATGGGGGGGAAAAATCACTCCCTTTCACGCTAAATCTACTTAATAATAGTTTTTTCTTATTATTCTTACAGCCCCTCAAGCAAATCACGCTAGGATTCTGTCTGATGTGCATTTGTTTGTATTTAAGACATTAACCTGTCTAAGAAGTGAATATGATAGGGGATCATATTTCAAAACTATGAATGTATTCCAGCTTTGTGAATCAAAGACCTTCTGACAGAGCTTTTACTTGTCAAAATAAAATATGTATTTTAACATTTCTATCTGCATACTCTGATGTATATCCTCTTCCAACCCATATTTAAAATGTCAATTGCCTAACCCAAATTGAGAACATCCATATAAGAAAAGACTTTGTCTACGTGTTTGGAATTGTTATGTCATTTTTACTTCAAAAATGCATAAGTTAGAGAGAGGACTTAACAGTTTCACTTTTAGTGTTGGTATTAAAAACCATAAGTATTTCTTACTGTAAACTTCACTAATTCTTTTATTTTAACTGTAGCAAACTTTACTGCTCAGTTACAAGTTCATGTTTTATCTATCAGCATTGTACTTCTCTACTGTTTAGGGTTCCATATGAACATATTGTACCGATAAATTTAACAAGAGTGATCACAGGTCACAGATACCCACACAGCTATGTCATGATGTATTGGTTTCCAAAGACTTTATGAAACAGTATTATGACTGCAAATTTTCTCAGTTCCAGAAGATTGTTTTAACCAGAGGACTGTTATTATCTTGAGCTGGTGTATTTCAGGCTCTCAGGAGTCTCTTCAACTACAGACCATGGAGGAGATTTATCCCCTCTAAAGAAATGTTCTGGTGTCTCTTCAGAAGCCCACAGACGTGAACATAGCAAACCAAGCAGGGAGTTGTAGGAAAAAACTTGAGGTGTTTTCAATTAAATACCAACAGCATATGAGTATTCACTTCAGACAACCTGCAAATCTCACTTATTTGGCAGAAAGAATAGTATAGCCAAATTTTACAAAAACAACACTGGAAAGAACCTTTTTAGGTAAAGAAAAAAGTCCCTAAAATCTTAAACCACCCTTGCTGGCACTGGTATAAAACCCATCTTTTTATCAACCTGGGAATGTATTTCCTTTTTGTCAAAATGACAGCAGTCGGGTCAGCTCTCTGTAACATGACAAAGCACAAAGGGATATACAGTCTTCACTCAGAAAGCTGGCAATAGGCAGCATCAGACAGGAATTAGAGTCTTTCCCTGCACAGGGAAGTGGAGCTAAGGGGGGTACATTATCCAGATCAGTATCCTCTCTCCATCTCGTGCTGACAGCAAGCCTGGCGCAGAGCCTCTGAGGGTGGCGCTTGGGGAAGGCACATTTCCAATACTCCAAGGATTATTTTTTTTTGTCAGGATAACATGTTTTGTTTATTTGCCAAAGAATATATTTGATCAAAGATCTCAGGGCTTATCTGTCTCAATATTTTTGTCATTGATTATACAATGTCTGTATTTTCTAGGTCACTTACATATTATGCTTATATATGAGCATGTCAAAGAGATGTATTCGCTAATGTATGTTTAATGTGAATGCATCTGAACTATTATTCAAACAATGAATATTTCTTACTCTTTAATATGTTCCACTCAACTCCTTTTGAAAATTAACATCTTTTTTTATATATATTATCCATAATCCCAAATACTATCAGCAGATATAATAGGTTTAAAAAACCGTAACATTTACAGTTGAGCCTTACACTCTGATGCATGTTTTTCACTAATTAACCCATTTTAGTTGTTTTGTATCCCAAGACGCTCTGTATTCATCATTTATATGCTCTATTTAACTCTTTTCAGGCAGAAGACAATATGAATATATACAAGAAAGCTCCTGCATATGTTACCCTAGTGAATTGTTCATTCTTTGATGAATGTACTAGCTGGAAAGTGATTATTGTAGCTGAATAGAAAATTCCCCTTCTCTTATTAAAAAAAAAAAAAAAAGGCATTTTTTCCAAGACACAGTGTTTCTAAAAGTGATAGACTGACTCTATATGAAATAAAAAATACATATAACAAAATTCTCATTTTTTTATAAAAAGAGGTTTTCAAAATTGTCATAAAGCTAATATATATGATACACTGAAATAATGTAACCTAAACAACAGACCCTGAACAAACGTTAATGCTGCCTCTGTATTGTCTCCACAGGATCTCTGAATGTATTTGTATGTTTGGAAACCTGCTTTACCAAAAATATTTGAACCTGAAATGTGTGACTCCTACTCCAACAAACCGATTTGGTAAGTAGATGCGATTTATTTTGCCTAATTCAGTAACGTTAAATTGAATTTTTTTTCTATTGGAATTACTTTGATGTTTTAAACAACATAGTATTCCTATAGGAATTTTTCTTTTCACACCTGGAAAACAAAATGTTACTGATGTTAAGAACTGTAATGGTTTTAGCAATACTAACCATCTCTGGCAACCAATGTTTGCCTTAATTCTTCCTCAAGTGAATAACATTTTTTATGTTCAAGAGGTTTGAATGCCTTGTTCTCAAGACACTGGTGTAATCATCCTTAATACAGATTTGAAAATCTCAGCCTGCCTATGTAATAACACACAATTTTACCTTGGATGAAACACATTATTGACTATAATGTAATCTCCAAACCTTTGGCTTTTCTTTTTATTGAGATGGTTATCTGTGGTTGTTTTTTCGGACATGAGTTTCTCGTGACTAGACAGACAGACTGTGAGTTCTCTCAGTACTCAATGCTGAGGAATCAGGTAAGTCAGAAATGAGGCAAAGAAAGAATTCATGGTGCTTACAGAAACCATGGACTTGTACGCTATAATGTTTTGAAAAATATATTTTAATAATCCCAAGTCATGCAAGACTAAACTCCATTCAGTAATACCATCTACTCTGAGTACAGAACGTGTGCTGGCTGCCTTTTTTTTTTTTTTCTGTTCAGTAACACGAGCTGTTACACTGTGCTTACAGCTTCGTGGTGATTGTTAGCCTGATGGACTCTTCCTGAAGTCACCAGTATTAAATCTTGAGAAAATACATATGCAGGATGATTGATTTGAGTATTGAGAACTTTTAAATGGAGGAGAATAAATCAAGTGAAATAGATATTTAAGTTTGGGTTGTGTTTGGAGCAAGTAGTTATCTTTTAGGATTTTACTCCACATTATATGAATGCACTGGTACCCAATTTAGCTTGGAGCATCTTTCATTCTGTACTAAACTCTTTTTGTACACAAATTACATAATCTAAAATAGCATCCTGCAGTCAGAGTGTTGTTATTATATTGTTTTATAACTTTGCATTATTTTTGGCAATTAGTAATCATCAATTAATTAATATCTATGTCTGTCTATATTAAAAGAAATTTCTCTAATATAGCAAATAATATCAGATTAATCTGCAGTCTGACCTTCGTGTACAAATTCTGTAAGGATGGTAGTTCTTTAGGAGAATTCAGCTTCAAATTAGAAATAGGTCATTTAGTCAAGAAGTCACAGAAGTAGGAGAAATTCTTTCCTCTTTTGGCATTTCTCCCTTTTTCCTTTCATGCATTTCATATTACCAATGTGCACTTTTTTCCAGCATTCAGTTTTTACCAGTATGGGTTCATCTTGCTGAGATTTGTTGCGTTCTCTTGTTTTATTGTAATTGACAGTTCAGAGTAGTGCTGTCTCTTGAGTTATGCATTTTATTTTCTATTGAAACGTTTACTACCATGTTCTTATAATCTCTGCCAGTCAGAACAAAAAAAAAAAAAAAAGGACAGGTAATGTCCTCATCTCAGAAAGAGTCCAAAGGGAGTGAAGATCAGGACAGATACTGGAGTAAGAGATATTCAGAAGTGATTTGTGAGCAATTTCAAGAACTGCTTTCCTTCCTGGTTAATATTAGACATTAAACATGTGAAGGCCAAGCCTTCCATTTGCTTGGAAGAGCTCAAAGGAGTTCATAAAGGGGACCACAATTCCTAAATGTAATTCATCATACAGATCAATGGCTTGGGTGAATTTTGAGTGTATCTAAAGCTCACTACAGCATTTCAGTATGGATGACCCCAAATGGGGATTTACCAGCTTAGCATTTATTAGTATTCAAGTTTCAAAGTTTGTGCGAAGCTAATTATACATTGCACTATGTTACACAACTTGTATACTTTTTGTTACCTTTTAACTGATCCAAAAGAGGAAATATATTGGACACGGGCAGATCAAATCATTTTGCCTGGGGAGGTATCCTCACAGTCTGATTTTTGAGAGTTGCAATTAGCTTGGTACAGTGAATACAATGGATAGTGGAGACAGTTGAAAAGGACTGGCTGTTCCCTGGTGCTCTGGAAGATTTCCTGCCTTGGCCTCACTGAGTATGAGAGATTTGAGCCTTATGTAAAACTGAGTCTTATGCAAGGTCTTTGACTCCTCTGTCAAAGACCTCTGTGCTCTGAAAGTCACTGGAGAAGGCTGCAGGTATCCCTCTGCTTTTTAGATTTTTTTAGTCAAAATATTTAGAGCCTAACAACTGAATTCCAAAGAAGCAGCAATTGCTGAGAGCATCCTTATTTCACACAGAGTATTCAGCGTCTTGAAAAAATGGTGCTTTCCTAGATGGATTTGGCATTGTCAGCTTGCTTTCACTGTTTGTTTTTTTTTTCTGACTGTTTCATCTACATTTTTCCTCTGGTTGTCATTGGTGTCAAAAGAGAAATAAGACAACTGATTCAAAGGTCAGAGACATCATTTCAGATTTGATGAGTCAGTGACAATGGAGCTCAGAGAAGTAGCCCTTGGCAAGTTTAAAAGTAATGACAGTTTTGACGGTGGAATGGTTACAGGCAACTCTGAAGGAGGCTTCTTTCCACATAGAAAGATAAATAATGAACTAAAACTTCTACTGAGGATACATGAAAAGATTTTTTTAGGGACAAGTTTGGTCCTCAGTTTTCACACCCTGAAAAGTGATAAAGCTTTGAATATTACACTGCTCCTGTGTGTGAATAGGTGGTGATCACCAGCAGGTGGTAGGAAGTAGATCCACTAGGATTGAATCTCTTCCCTTCAGTAAGGATAGAGCCTATCCCAAGAATATCCCTCCTTTTGCCCAAATATATCCTTAGCTCAAGCAGTCCTGCACAACTGGGAGATGAGCTGCCACTTATATGGCACCAGCAATGTAATTTTTTTTCCCTGAAGAAACAGAGTAACAGTGAAATGTAAAATAAGGACAGGATATTTAAATGATGAGACCACTATTATTTCCCCTTCTCCTCCACCAGAAGGTATATTTTAAAAATGAAAGTAGTGAGCTGGATTAAGTCACACAACTTTTGCTGTATTATGGGTCTTCAGCTGGCAAAACTATGTGCACTGCTCCACAGCCTGGAAAAAATAGAGGAGGAATCAACAAAAAAAACACATTTCTTACAGGGGAAACCACTGACTCTGTGAAATGCTTTAATATGAAATAGAATTTCACCAAGAACGTCCACATCAAGTTTCTTTCCTGTTGACTCAATTGTATAGAGTTTAAACCAGAGAGGGAATCTTTGAAAATATGAATAAATCTTTCCTGCTTTATGCTTTGATTCTTGCCTAGAGTAGGAAGCTGGTCACAGAAAAAGTAGGTCACTGAAATAATTACTGTACTGAAAATAATATAGCCTGACAGTTCTGGGGTTGAGCTACTGGGTATGTCCATTGGGCTGCAGCAGGTTTGGAGTATGTGTATTAACATAAAGATGGAAGTCTCTACTATTTAACATTAATTGTGTACTTGTGTTTAATCTTCTATAAGAGGTGCTTTCGTGTCAGCTAGATGACAACTATTTTCATTTTCAAAGCTACCTGCCAACTATGTTAAAAAAAATAGTAAGATCATCTATAATTGATCTTGCATGTACTACATTTTTATTTTACCAGTCTGCGTGTATATATATTTCCTCTCTGATGGTATTTGTTCCTGTTTTCCAGATTTGTTCAGTTATCTAGTGCTTATTTCCTCTAATTTTTGCATTTTTGTAAATGGTTTCTTCTTTTAGTGGCATTGCAATTCACTTATATAACAGATGTCTACTTTGAATAGAGAGGAAAAAAAGACAAAGGTGAGGGAAGGTTGAAAAAGGGATCCAAAGGAGAGCTGAAGGTCAGGCTAGAAAGTCTTTATCATGCATTAATTTTAACCTGTTGGCTTATCTTACATACGTGGTGTAACATTGGAGAAATATTTGAATGTGGGAGATCTGTTTTCCTGCATTTGTGATCAACTTGTGACACACAATTTGTGTCAAATACGTGCCATGTTAAAAAAATTTCACAACTCAAAGGAATGCTTTAAACCTACTAGTAAACATACTCCTTTCTAAATCATTTACATAAAGCAAAGTAAAGGTAGGAATAAGGTTATGCCTTCCAGTAAAGATACATAAATCAGCAGGAGAAAAAGTGTCTACAAAAGCTAGGAATGAGCTCCAAATCGTAGGTTTTACTGAGGACAATATTAGGAAAATAAAATATGATTGTAGTTTTAGAGACAATACTACTGCTTTTTATGTTTCACAATTCTATTTTTAGACAGCCAAAAGCTCTAGTGTGTTAAAAAGCTATTCCTCATGAATTATACATTTGTTCCTTTTCATTTGGCTACAGTGGCTTTGTCATATGAGTCCTCAAGATATGGAAGATGTATGACGAGTTTTTCTGTTGGCAGTAGACACAGTTGTCTGTTCGTGCTTTTTGACTTGTTTTGTATATTTATATGTTAACTAGATTATACACTTCCTTTGTGACAGTGATTTTTTAGGGGAGCTTTTTTTAGTCTGGTATTTTCAGATATATCTGGTGCCTTCCTTCTGCCTAGACATTTTCTTTTTTAAATTGGAAGTTTAAGAATGTAGGAATCAAATTTTTAAAACAGTCCCTTTAATTTTTAGGGACTATTAGGATGAAAGTGCTCTTCAGTTAGCCTCCTGGTTACCCTTACAGCTTCCAGAATCCACTCAGTTTGTTTTCAGTGTTGGACTAAACCTCTTGACCAGATCATGTCATAAAATATTTTAGGAAACCATCTTAGCTCCTACTTTCATGAAAAAGAATTCAGCCTGCTTATGCCTTGGTGTTTTATTTTTGAGATTGTGTTAGCAGAGCTGTACATCATTGTCATGGTGTGAAGATGTGCACTGTAACCCTCAGCTGTTCACTAGCAAGCCAGTACTTTTTCCTTCAAGTCACAAAAAGCCCACCAAACTCTCCTGCATGCTAATGACATGTTTGTCATTCTCCATCTGTAAAGTAAGTATGAATGCCCTATTTCACTAAAATATTCTGAAGGTAAATAGATCATATTTTGTGAAGCATTCAGCCCTTCTCATGGAATTCAGATGAGAATCTATCAGAGATCAATGAATTGCATAAAACAAGACATTATCTGCCATTGAAAGAACAAATGAACATACTTGTTTCTCATTTTCCATAAGAACATTTACTTTAGCCTTGAAGGAAAGGCACCATCTCACTCAAAGTTCTTCCCCTGACCTCTGCTTCCTTTTCTCCTTAGCTATTTCCATCATTTCAGATGCCAAAGATTCCTTTTCACAGTCCTTCACAGTCACTTATCTGCAACCCTGGGTATTTTGGCTCTGCCTTTCTCTGCCCTGGAAAAGTTACAGATTAGGAATAAAGTAGGGGGTTTTTTCTCTCCAAAAGCTTGGTTCATTCTCAGTAATTCTGCTCTATCAAGTTAAAAGAGGTGAAATTCCTCTTAGGCTGGTGTTTTCCTTGTTTGGTTGTTTGTGTTTTGGTTGGGGGGTTCTGTATTTGTTTGTAGTTTTTTGTTAATTTAGTTGTGCCTTCTGTTGATTTGTTTTGTTTGTTTAGTGGTATAACATAAGTTTAAAAAGTGAGCTTGTGTGGAATGAATAATATTAAACAAAATAAGTGAATACAATTTCACAGTGTCACAGCTGATGGAGAAATTTTACCCATGTTCTGGTAGTTCTGTTTTTTCCCTGTCAAAATATCTGTATCTGATTCATTGCGATAGTGAACACTCAGGAGCTGTAAATTACTAGTACTTTGACACATTTGTCTGTGCTTTCTTCTTTTTTAATTCTGTAGTTATTCTAAGTAACTAGCCTTTTTTTCTGAACCACACTTTTTTTGTACTCATATTTGCCATATTGCTAAATTCAGGAGTGAGAATTGCTTTGGATCTTGCATGAGCTTTAGAAGGAAAACCAGCTGAAGTAGAGGGCAGCTGTTTCCCTGCTGCTTGGGTGCAGACAGCAGGGTTACAGGGCCCAAACTCCAGGACAAGGACCTCGTGTGTGTTGTGTCACAGGAACAGGAGATGCTGTATTCCTCCTCCTGCCCCATGGGATCCATGGGGGCTGCACCCCAGCTTGAGCTTGAGATGCAAAATTAAACATAATATTGCCAAGGACAGCTTTTACCTGCATATGAACCAGTACAGGATGTACCACAGAGCCTGTGGGAAGTAGGAAAAGAACTTTTCACCTTCCACCTGCCTCAGGAACCCCTAAATTATGTTATTGCTACTGTTAGTGTAAAGAAACTTTATACATGTTTTATACACCAGGAAAATAAATGTAACAGGACAAATGGCTCAAGGAGATGGGTAGAAGTTCTTGTAGATTCTTACTTTACTGAACAATTTAAAATTATATATTGCATTAGGGAACTGGGAACTGTGACCTTAATCTATCTTAATTTTCTTTGAAATAAACTAAGGATAATTTTAAAGTGTGTTCAGCTGCTCATAGCACTTTTAAAATGACAGAAGTTCTGTATTTAGAAAAGTACTACAGAGAAAATTATAATATTTTAGAACACATTTGTGGCAAGTCCTGGTAAGACATGGCTTGTGTATATATAGGAACCAACATAAGAAATTTCCATGCTCTATGTCAATGACATTATTGCACTGCAGAGTTCATAAAAATAAATCACAACTTTACCTCTTTCAAATCATCAACATACATGACTTGGGTTTATACCACATAGTTCAAGCTTTGACTTCTTGTTTTGACTTTTAAAATGATGTTATCTTTTTCATTTTTTCAGACAACCTATGCAGTAGAATTTCCCTTAAAGTGAAATTTTGAGTGATAACTGTTGTGAACATATATTGAAGCTCAATTTTTACTAGATATACTATGTGTCTGCTTTTGAGTATGGCCTGAAAAAGGGTGGAAAGGAAAAAATGTACAAAAATAAGCAGAATGTGTCTTTTTCTTACATTGGGAAACCGACCTGCAAAGCCTCCCAACCTGTGACAATGTTATGATAACGTAAAATTTAAGTATTTTCTTTCTCATGTACTTTATTTTGAAATACTTAAAGTGTTCAACTCAAAAAGCTGTTTTAAAAAAATCAGACAGTATTTAATCAGTAATTTGGATGGGTTGGAAATGAAAGCTAGATGGTATGTGGATAGTGCTAAGATAATTATATAAATTAACTACACAGTATTTCCAGAAAGTGGCAGACAGAGCTTTAGAGACCAGAAATTATTGAATGCTACAGTATCCTACTGACATATTTTTATCTCAGTGCCTATGATTTTGTTTTCTTTCAAGTCCTAACACTTGACACCGTGAATAACTTTGTATGTATTTATAGGATATTTTTAGCCAAAGTAGAAAACGCTCTATCTCTTTTCCACCAAAAATTCCTGGAAGTAGAGGGTCACACGGCCTTCACAGTGATGTTTAAACAGCACTATCAGAAAACTCTTTCCAAAAATCAGAGTGTCCCCCAGGCCTGTCCCTGAGTTTTTCAGATGGTGACGAGTCTGTTTGCACCATCACCACTGCAGGTCGAGGGTCAGGGTGACAGCAGAGGGGACTTGTCACTGGGCATTGGGCTCCCTGGGAGGGCAGAGCAGGTGAGCCCGTGTGTGGGGAGGAGAGCGGGACAGCCGAGATGCTGCAGTGAGGGCAGTGAAGATAATCCTTCCTGATATGGTAGCTGGGGGCTGAGGGAAGCCGTGGCCTCTCAGAGTGGGGAAGAACTGCCCTCCTCTGCCATGGTTTATGTGTAAAGCTGTCTGAAAACATCCTTTCAGAAGAAAAGAAAAACTGAGGGTTCTGTTCACCCCTCCGGTTACGTTTTTAGGTACCAATATTCCAACATGAGAACTAGACACTTTGAGGGACAGCCTTGTTGCTGCTGGGTTTCCCACAGCTTTCTGTCAGTCCAACTGCCAGGCAGAGGATATAGCATTTTCCAAAATGATAGAGTTATCTGTACATGTGGATCTGAGGAGGCAGCAACAGTAAAGGAGCCATGTGGGAGGGCTTACACTGCAGGAACACCTGCAATTTCCAGGGCAGGCACCAAAGAGAAGTGCAGTCAGTTGGCTGCAGCAGCAGCAGAGAAAGACTGATGGTGTTACAGCATGTTGCTGCCTCTAGCAAACAATACCCAGAGTAACAGCAGTTGCAAAGGTCATCCCCATAGGTCATCTTTGCACAGCTCAGAGTTGTTTACAGTTTAACTTAGTAGCTCGTGTAGGTTTTAGTAGTTGGGTTGCTGCAGTGAACACAATGCCACATTAATTCTCTTTAGCTCTAGAAAGCCCTTCTTGTCTTCAATAAGTAAACAGGACAATGAGACAGCAAAATTCCTCTTCTTTTTTTTTTTTTTCTTTACTTGGTAAAAGATGTCACAGAAAGATTTCAAACCACTGGACGTGGTTTTTGATCGTTGGCTTTATAATACCAGTAGACTTGAGTTGTATACTGCTTACAAATAAAATAATAATGAGGACAAAACACTAGTTATGTGCTAGAGATGGCATTTTAGAATTAACTTTTAAAAAAAGTTTGGCTGAACTTAGATCTTGTTTTCACTTATCTTTGCTATGGAGGGACCTAAGAACAATATTTTTTTAATATAATTGCAAAGAATTAAGTAAATACTGTGAAAAAGCAGATGCTACGTAGCTTAACTAATAATTTTAGAGTGCAGACTTGATCGAAGTGTTACTGCAATTTTCCTGCATGTGCCTTACAAGGAGAAGATGTGCCATACCAGCCTGTTCTGGCAAGTTTGTATTCCTCTTGCCAGCAGAGTAAGCAAGGGAGTAAATCCACCTTATTGAGCTCAAGGTGGTGAAGTTGAAGGAAATGCCAATTAAGCCTCCGTGTATTCAATCTGAGCTGCTGTTAACACCACAGTATGCTGGGACTGTGCAAAAATTGCCTGTCTGTCATGACAATCAAATAATCCAAGACTCAAAAAACTTGCAATTGGACTTTCAAAGTAACACACAAGGTATTAAATACTCTCTGGAAACCTCTTAAAAGTTTTCCTAACTAAAGTTCGGTTTGTCTGGGGTTTTTTTTGGTTTTAGTTTGTTTTGTTTTGTTCTTGTTGTTTTGGGGTTTTGTTTGTTTGGTTGGTTTTTTAAAGTGACATCATTTAAAAGCAAAGCCACTAAGAAGTGGGTCGGTCATTTAGGTAGCATCACTTTTGTGATGTCCCAAGTGCATTGAAGAGGTATTTTTTCCTCACAGGCCCTCTGGAAAAAGAAATGCACAAGTCACTGAAGTAGATAAAGCTTTTTTTTGCAAAGAAAGAAGAGAAATTAGGGGAGTGATTCACAGAAGAGTATGCATATAGATTTCTAAGGCCATAGTAAATAAACATAAAGATGCATGATTCATTGGTCAAAATACAAGGACACGGATCTTCTCATTTTTAGAAACCTTATCTGTAATGCCAGCATTATTATTAGCTGGAAGTCAATGTTCTTTCTGTGACCAAAGATTGTACTAATGGCTGTTCTGGAATGATCAGTGCATTGCATTTGGACACATACTGAGAACAGCAAAGTTTGAGTATTAAATAAAACCAAGTTGCAGAAGTGCAATACTTGGAACAGACAGGTTTGGTGGATGTTTGCTACAGCATTTGTTGTTCTGTGCATCTGCTTGAAAATAATCAGCTACACTAAATTTACAGCAGACATCTCTCTTTCTTTGCTGGCTTGCTGGCAACGTGGAAATAATATGTAGAAATGTGGGTAGCATCTTTTATGCTAAAATTATTTACCCATCTACGAGGACCTTATGGAAAAACATGAAAATGAGGGACACAGAAAGAAACTAAATAAAGTAAATAGAATACTAAATCTGAACTGCATAAGATACATACAGTTATTTTTATACTGCAGAAAAGACTCAGGTTAGACCTCATTGTTATGAGGAGTAGCATTGTGCCTCCTGGCTGGGGGTGTCCCGGGAACTGCAGGTGGTTCTTATCCTCCCCTGGGCATTGTGCAGGGAGAGCTGTGCAAATGCTGCCTGCACAAGGAACAAGGCTGATACTTTGTGTTTTGGTGTCCTGGAGTTTTCTTTGCATGTCTAGAATACACAGGATCAGGACAGTTGTGATGGCATTAACAGCAGGGTGCTGGTACATTTTAGACTTGTGAAATGACATAAGACACTATGAGACAAAACACTAAGATTGTGGCATGCAAATTAAGAGAAAGATGGGGACTGGAAATATGGCATTATCTTTCTGAAAGATTTTTAAATGTTTCTTGGTTGGTTGGTTGGTTGCTGTTTTGTTTTGCATTTTGTTAAAAAAAAAAATAAATCCCTGACTCCTGAAACCCATGAAGAAAGAGAGGGCAGATGCACTGTCTCTTAAACAGCTTTAAATAACAATATTAATGATATGAATGAGTGACTCTGAGAAGAAAAGAGGACAAAAAGCCAAACATTCATTTCCTCTTTCTTTCATCACTTTCCTGGAAGGCATTACATCAGCTTTTCTTCACTGTGCTTTCACTTTAATACCTCTGCTGGCCTCAGAAATCGGCCTAAACTTGCAGGGTGTAGGAGAGGGGTGGCTGCAGAAGTGGCATCGGGGCTCCATGTGTGTCCTCTTAGCAATCTTTAACAGGTGTTTAGCTGATGGCACCACAGACTCAAACATGTGACACGTGCCCCCAGGAACCAGGGAATTGCACAGCGCAAGTTCCTGACTGATCCAGAGGGATCAGTCCCTCTGCCTGCGTGCGGCTGGAGAGCATCTGCTGCTGTGCCAGCGCGGGGAGTGCAGCTTCCTCTGCAGAACCCCCCAGTACAGCTTGGGTAGTCCATTGCATAAACTACTGTTAGTTCTGTAAAACAGAAAGCAGAGTCAGGGTGAGAATTGGTTGAGAGAGGATTTGATGCTTTTTTGACGGGAGGAAGAATCTAAGGACAGTTAAAAATAGTTGTTAAATGAAGAAAAATGGGAGGCAGCTTGATAGTATGTTGGGGGTTGTTTATTGCAACTTGCTGATTCAAGTCGACATTTAAATATCTTAAAAATATTGAAGGGGCTGAAAAATCATAATGGCCAGAGCACTCAAGCCTGTACAATTGCATGAACCCCTGTAACAGCAACAAGAAGCTGCTCTCAAATGCCAAGCCTATACTAGCCTAATTTGAAATGCTGGTTAGAAGCTATGGGTCTGCAGTTTGCATGCTGATTATCTGGGCGTCAGTGATTTTCCCTCATTCTGTGCTGTGATAATAGATAATAAACGGGTTATTTTCTTAGCAATCTTTAAGTTCAGTTATTGGGATGCTGGAGGTTGACGGTTGCGGAGGAAGTCTGTCAGCCCCAGAATTTGTTTCCCTGTTGGTTTGCCAAAGCTATTCTTTTGACCTTCAAGGTGCAGAACAGGGTTCATCTATTCACTCAAGCTTTTGCCTGAGGAGAGGAGACTGAGGGAAATCAAGCCTGTTCTTGGATCACAGTCTATTTGGCTTGACGTTGTCAGTAAGTGTTATATATCACTGTAAATGTTTACTTAGCCTGTTGGTGAAGCACACTTTATAAGATGAAGGATATATAAAAGCAGGGTGGATATGTGTAAGGAAAGAGGGAGACAGCTAAATGGCACTAGGGCAAAATAACAAAATGAAAGAAATTAAATGCATTGGGCTGCATTACAGTAAAATACATCTGCACTGAGGTGGACATTGGCAATTATTTTCTATGATTTTTGGAGTCTAAAATGCATCTTCTGAAATGGAACACTGTAGATTTTCATTAAATTGCATTTTACATCTTTATGAAAATATGTATTTGGATTTAAAATATAACAGTGCATGGTTGAAAGAAAGTTGATCTGCTCGCCCTTAGTATGTAGACTGGTTAGAGTAAAAGCTGAGTGAAAATGAGGAAAACCCTAGAGCCACAGGGCAGTGGGTCTCTGTTCTTCCAGGCTGTTCCTGGTGTGCCCTGGTTCACAGGCAGAAGAGCTCCTAAAACCTTTGCATGGCAAGGCTGATTCCAGCTTTCCTGCACGGAAGTGCTCCATCTGTGTTACATACAGGGCTATTGAGAGCCCAAGATTTATCAGTTAACAAGCTTTTGGCAATGTTATGTTGGATATAAAGAGATCTGCCCATGAGCACTCACTTGCATGGATGGACATTCACATTTTAAGTTTGAAATAAGTAGCTTTTACAGATGTGGTAGGTGGTCATGTTTATAATTCTCAAATTATCTTCCAATTTCAAGCTGTCTGGAATGTTTTGCCTGAAAACTTCTCGCCAAAAAAATTTGGAGTTTAAATCAGTACCAGAAGTTTGTCTGGTAAAAGTAGTGATTAATTTTTTTAGATGTGAATTTTCTGTTAATTATAACTTTTGTACCGTTTCTGCTTGGAAACAAAATAGCAAAAGGCTAGATCAAACTCAACCAAAAATTTCCAAGGGGAAAAAAATAAAATTAAAAAAAATAGTCTCATTTTTTGAGCAGTAGAAGTAGTTGCATTTTCTGGCAAGCTTTTCCTAAAAGTGTTTTATAAATCTGAAGGAGCTATTGTGGGTTTAAAGAAGAAAAAGAGGTCTTTCCCTGCTTTTACAAAATGCTTTCAGAAAATACCTTCTTATTCCATGGACTTTTCACAGATATATGTGCAGCAAAAGCAGCGCAGGTCCCTTGCTGTGCTTCACCCACAGCAAAAGCCACCCTGAATTCACAGAGCAGGCACAAAGTCTTCCTGAACCTGAGTGGTGACCCCCTTACACCTTCCTGTACCAGTGTCTGGAGACCACACCCTAGTCCTGTATTAGAAAGGCATTTCTGCACTCACTGGGGCACATGAGAAACCTCTGTCTGGTCCCATTCAAGTCCAGTTGCAGTTGTGTGATCACAGCCAGCACAAAGTGATGCAAACACTCCTTTCCATTTACTATCCCTCAGTGTAAAAATAGAGCATGGCTGGATTAGACTACTGGACAGACTGAGTAGGGATGAAAGGGAAGGAAAGAGATTTTGTGAGTTTGGGTGGGGATTTTTTTTTTTTAATAATTCCTAGAAACTATAAAAGTCATCTTAAATGTCAAATTCCTGAGAAATTATTTCTATTAATAAATCTGATCAATATAAACTTCCACCCATCCCCCATCCACATGGTGAAAAAAGCTCATCTCTGAACATGCCTTCAAATGCTCTGAAAGTGCAGATCTGAGCACCCTGGTTATTGCTAACATATAATGTTGTTTAAAAAATAATAATTTGCCATGAAATTCTGTAGGCAATGTGTTAGGAAAGGAATTAGGAAATACAGTGAGTAAGAAATAGATTAGCTTGGGCTATTATAAGCAACCTAAATTTTTTAAATGGCTGTCCAGTTTATCTCTCCTGCAGCTGTATCAGACCTTGTAATGGGATTAGTCTCTTCCTTAAAATCTTTTTTTTTTTTTTCCAGAGCCATATGTTTCTAGCAGGGAATAGTGTTCCAGTTATCTCTCCCAAAGAGACGATACACTTTAATATAAAGGCAAAGAGGGGGCACCTCTAAAGACTGAGTCAGAGTGTGAACTCATTTCAGTGTGATGGGAAGAGGTGCACAGTGTCTGCCTTGCACAACAGGCTGGTTCTCATTTTGTTTAGATACAAATAGTGTTGCTGGAATAATTTTGTGGCTCAATACTGGACTGGATGAATGCTACAGAAATCCCATCTCCTCACTAAAGTGGGAGAAGAAATTGACTGTTTAAAAAAAATCTTATGCTTTGCCATCTCTGATCTGAAGAATGACATAAACTGACCACAAGTGCCCAGTAAACTTCAAGATGCTCCTAGAAGGATGGAAGTCCTCTAGTTCAGCTTTTCAGTGATCTCAGCTGTTAAATAACTGCAATGCTCTCTGTAACTTTTCCCAGTAAATGGAGCATCCTGATTGTAGAGCACCCTGCCACAACTGGCACCCAGAATCAGGGGATAAATTGCTAAAAAACAACTGCTAATAATAGAAATGAAAAAGCAGAAAGAGGAGTAGGCTCTGTAGAAAGCAAAATTGCTGAAGCTGTTGAGGGTATCTCCAGTGAGACATGCTCTAACTAGCAAATGGCAATATATCTGGGATATCAGCAGCTTGGTCTACCAAGTAATTATGTGTTTGAAAAAGTCAACTCAATACATCTATGATAGCTAACCACACCATGGTTTGCATCCTGGAAGCATGGGAAGCACACAACACTCTGTGGACACGTAAAGTGCTCCTTTATGAATGCAGAGGCCTTTCCTGTACTTCCGAAGGGATCTGCCAGGGTCATACGCAGAGCACCAAGAACAGTACTGTCATTGCTCTTAGTGATTTATTTTGCTCCCGATTTAAGAGGGATTATGAATTGAGGTTAAATTGTACATCTCTTTAATCCCTATTGTGGGTAGTTTCAGGACAAATATGCATGTGTCAGGAATTCTTAGCAGAGTCTGTGTTTAACATGGATGAGAGCAGAGAGGGCTGCAGTACACAACCTGCTCCAAAGACAAATTGAGAAACGTTGAGTGGGTTTGTTCCCTGGGATGACCTGGGTAATCCTCTGTAGGTGTGGCAGTTTTCCTTGCCAGCCCAGCATGTCTTTGGGAGTGTGTCCTAAAGCATGATTAGCAAAAGACATGAAGTTGTGTCATTTTTCAGTGTTTCTGCCCCAAATTTAAGCAGGATTTGAAGCAAATGCCTGTTAATAAGACAAAGGTTTTTAATCCCTATCTTACAATTCTTTAAATATTTATTAATAAGTAATATATAAAAATGTGTGTGTTTATATGGATATATGTAACCACACAGACAAATGTGTGTGTTGGTCCCTGCTGTTATGGCCAGGTATAACATCTGCTGAGGGTCACAGTCTGGCTGTCAGGAGCTGGTGTGACTCTGACATGACCATGACTGGCAGCAGTCAGAGTGTGACCAGGGCAGGTGTTTTTATGGGGCAGGGTACCATGAGGTCACACTGGGCCATAACAATGGAGGCTACAACATAATTACCTATGACTCTTACTCCTCTGTGATATGTGTTGAAACCACGCATAGAATGTGCCTTGAAAGTTCCTTTGTGTTTTTTGAATACAGCAATATGCAGGGCCTTATGCATTAAGCATGACAATCTGGTTTACAAATAGATGCTGTCCTGAATTCATAAGTCCCAATCATCCTTTCTCCCCACGCATATGTGCAGAAAACACTGCTTTGGAGTAAGGTGGAGCTCCTGATTTAAGGTTTATGTGTTTTTTATTTTCTTTCCTTTTTTCTTGCATTGTGGCTGATTCCTGTGCAAAATAGGTGTATTGAGTGAACATTATGCTGAGTATGTCCCAGGTCACCTAGACTTTGTTAAGACTTCAAACTACGACTTCCATAAGCAACACTTGCATTGAAGTGCATTGCTTCCACAAGAAAAGGGACTGATAATGTAGGTTTCCAACCCCCTGGGAGTTCATTTTACGACCTGTATTTCTGCAAGCTAAGAGGTGTTTGTCTTGTGTCCGTGTATGATTATAAATGAAAAAGCATACTCTGTGCTCTACTCCAGCCATATAAACAGAAACGCAGACACAAGTCTTTATTGAGCTACAGTGAGCTGTTCAGCACAAAATTGAACTCCAGCCAACTCCACCTCTCAACACTGTATTAAAAACAGCTCCGATCCGGTTTTACATTTCCCTATTAGACTTGCGTTGGGATTACAAAGGCTAAGAGTAACTGGAAGGGAAAAAAATCACCTCGAGGTTAGAGCTTGCAGTTAACCAATAAAAAAGAAGGCGGCACCTAGCCAGGGGAAAGACATCCACAGCAGTCTCCTGCTGGAAAAAGATAAAAAGTTTGGGAGTAAGAGAATTTGAGCACTCAGTGTGAATAGGAAGAAAAAAAAAGCACGGTGGATGGCAGGACAGTGAAAATACTGGACTGGAAACTAAAATTCTACAAGAATTGTCTCTAAAGAGCTGATGTTGCTGCAGAAGAGATGCAAGGGCTATGAAGAAAAGTGGAATTATTCACATGCAATCCTTGACTTGTGTCCATTTGCTGCCAAACCTGCCCATCTTCTTGTGTTCCCTGAACCAGGCAGGCACTCTAGGAGGAGAGAGATTTTTCCTATGACAACCTCAGTCTATAAACTGTTCAGCAGACATGAATCAAAGACATGGTTGGCTCCCCTGTCAGGCTCTCTCCACCTGTTTGATAAATTATAATGTGTTATGGGAATTTCTGGTGGCGTGGGCCACAGAGCATGCCTTGAGCTTGCTTGCTTGAGCTGGCTTTTGAAAAAGATAACTTGGGTGGCATAAAACAGGACTCTTGACCCAAAATCTGATATAGAATGCTTTTTCTAGTAGGAGTAAGGAAAGAGGAAGGAAAAAACATTTTTAAAGCTTTTTTCTTGGTGTGTTTTTGGTTTTTTTCTATTTCCAATAAATACAAAGATAAAACTACTAATTACAAAGAGTGACAACTGTTCTCAAGTTTTCAGGCCAGAAGGAAAAAGAAGGCACTGGTAAAAATGGTGTGAGAAAGCTCATTCTTGTGAGAGATGTGACATAAATTTTAGGCTCAAGTGCAAGATTTTAAAAAACAGGCAGCTTAATTTATGCATTCTAATTGCTGTCCTTCCTTTCAAAATGAGTAAGCACCAGCTACTCCCACAGTGATCCCTAGTTTTTAAAATTAAGCCATCTGAATAATGGAGTCTGAGTCTAACATTAGGTTTTCCATATAAAATCGACAAAGAAAACCTGTTCAGGAGATTTAGTTAAATTCAGCTTCTTGAGGGTAATTATCCTAAACAATTTTCCAGGTAGTCTGAGACTACACTTTCATTCTTTACAGGAATTCCAACACGTTTCAGTTCTCTCAGGTATCATCAAAAGGAAATGTGCATGTTACTGGGTGACAGGCTCTGTAAGTGAAGTTGTCAAAACCAAGGACCTTCAAAGGTTCTTTTAGGGAAGCAGTACTTGCCAGAACCTCAGCTTGAGTTAGAGGCTGTACAAAAAAGATAATTTTTTTCCTGCACTCATGTCTCTATTTATATTTAGAATAATCTTGTCATCAATAATTAACAAAGGTTAACACAGGATTAACACAGGGTTCCTCCTCTTACTGATATTCAGAATAGTCCACGTTATGTCTGATAATTTGATTTGGTTTGAATATTGTCGTGCTGCTACACAGGGATACAGCACAGCTTTGTTCCTTCAAATAACATTAAAGAGGACTTGTTGAGACTGTAATACTTATTAAACAGTTTAAATCCTCCTATTTCATAAACAAATGCTGTGGTGTCCTTTTTCATTTGAATGTAGGAGCTCCTCACTTGCAATTTTTAATAGAAATCACTTTCCTTAGTGACCCCCAGGCAGCCTTGATGCACTGCATCCCTGATTTCTGATTGTGAGGCCAGAAGTCAAAAGCAACGAAAGATAATTATTTTATTTCTAGTCTTTGTTTTAATTTGTAATTTTGGAGTTAAGTGCTTTCAAAGTTGCCAGACAACAGTGCTATTGCCTTTTTAATTGCCTAATGTGAGAAATGTTTGCCAAGTGCCTTGGTAACTGAAGAAATACTGCAATTTACTGATTAATAAGAGCCTTCTGAAATTTAGCTTTATGTACCATACTGACTTTCAGTCACCCAAGGAAAATGTCCTTTGACATGGCCTCCCTTACAAGCCTTGATTATTTGAACACAGCTATTTATCTGCATTTCAGATCTATTTATGTACAAATAAATGCTTTAACAAAAAAGAAGAAAAAAAGGCATATGAGCAATATGCACAAATTCCATGGATCTTCTGCATGACTTGAACTGCATAATTGTACAGTTAGTTCTAAAAATGGATGACTTACACAAGGCAACACTAGCCTGCAGCCATGGTTGAAAGTGCATATTTCTGTGAAACATTCAAATGTGAACCTCAGTTTCCAGAGTGAAAATGAAAATTTACATATTTGGTAAGATCTGGAATTGCTGTATGTCTTGCAGCAGGCCTAGATGTCATATGGGTCACTGGAAAGTACACAGGTTGTAGCAATAAAACAAATGTAGTTCAGCAGCAAGTATCACCAAAAGAGTAACACCACATAGACTGTCACTAGAAATCATCCCCTTTATTCCAGTTTTAGTTACAAATGAGAAATGTTCCAAATGTTGAGAGTTCCCTTTTGGATAAGCCTTTGGAAAGGAGTGTCCGTGTAAAAATTTCTTTTCTCTAAAAACAACAGTAATTGTCTGGAAAAAAAATTGTGGAAAAGAATGATCCACTTAATCTGAAGTCTGCAATGATTTGGTACTTACACTAGTTGAACTAACAATTAAAGTAGTGATCCGTTATGCTTACCCATCACTTTGGATTCACAGATACTAACACAAATTTCACAAAGATAGAAAAATATTTTTACATGGGTGGGTAAACTGAAATCCAGCAAGGTTAATGGCCTAAATTTTCAAAGTTTTAGGCAGCTGTAACTGACATTGAAATGATTTTAAACCACATTCTAATAGTTTTCCTAACAAACTTCCAGTAAGTAACTTACCTGTTCTGTAAGACTGAGAGAAGGAGGTGAGTTACATACAACAGAAGACTTTTGGGAGGGGATCTGCCTAGGATGTGTTTATTTTATTTTATTTATATTCAAAGTATTAGGAAAAAAGCTGTTTAGGGCATCATGATATGAGAAGTTATTCTTTGTTAGGGGTTTGGGTAATACCACAATTCAGAGTCTCTTGTTTGTGGGCATATGTTCCACTTTGTTTGCTTGTATTTAAGTTTGTGTGATTAGAACTCACTATTTGGCAAAGGGGTCCAAATTCCTCACTAGCTGGAAAATACATTCCTGAGCATAGTTTAGTTGTGAAAATGCTCTTGCTGGCAGCATGCATAAGTTTGGGGATCTGTGGCAAGCACCAACATAAACAAAGAGCATGCCCAGAAAAACCTGCTTGTGAGCATAATGTCAAATGTTTATGACTGAATGATCATGGACCTTCAGACACTCAAACCTTTGTGCCAGAGAATGTTGGAATTTCTTTCAAAAACTATGAATTATAAATATCAATTTCCTGACTTGATAAGCATTACATCTTCCATGGGAAATCCATAGTAATCCTCATCTTAATGCTTATGTAGGAACTGATTTTGGAACTAAATATTGGTGGTTGCTCTGATTATGAAATGATTAGTTGAGATATATATGAGTATAATAAAATCCTACCTAATACTCATAAATCTGTAATTGATTATGAGTTAAGTCATAAGGGAAAAATATAAATATTGATCATACTTGGGCAGTACTTGGCAAGATTTTACTTTTCTATCCCTAAACCTAAAACCTCAAATTTAGGAAAGAAAACCTTATACTGGTTTAAAAAGGAACATATGTGGTAGGAGAAAAGTATTTAAATCCAGAAGAGGGATAATTCAGCAAATAAAAAAAAAAAAAGAGTACAAGTAGTAGAAAGTTTAGGAGGGAGGTAAAAGAAGTAGAAAAAGTCTATGGTCATTAGAGAATGGTAATATATTAAGAATTAAAGAAATAAATCAATTATATACCATTGCTCTATTAGAAGGTAACATCCTTGCTCATGGGGTGAGTACATTTTTTCAGTAAATATTTCAATTCCAAAACTAGGAAAGGTAGATAATATATTAAAGGGATAGGTTGATAAATTATTTTCCATTCTTGAAGTTATTCTGGAGAGTTTTTACACATGACCTGAGTCAACAGTTATAGAAATTTCCTCCAAGTATTTTAGGAGATGCATCTCATGAGCATTTTTGACTGCTAACATTTATTTTCAATAAGTATTGGAAAACTGAGGAAGTTTCAGGGGCCAAGGAAAAAAAAATTCTATGTCCTGTTGTTTATAATGGTAAATGGGATAAGTCAAGTAATTATGGGTGTTGTTCACCTGACTTCAGACATGGGAGAAATAGTGAAATGTCCTGTAAGACCCTTATACAGGTTGAAACAATGGTATTGTAAAGAATATTATCCAACAGAGGATCAGAAAAATAAGTGTTTCTCAGATCAGCTCATTTGCAAGGTTGTATTAACAACAGTGCTTTATAGAGCTTTCAACTTAGAATGGTGCAGAAATTTGAAAAATCAAGTTGATGTGGTGTATATTAAATGAATTAAAACGCATAAGTGACAAAGTAGAAGTGTAACCAGGTGATCATCACAATGTTTTGCTCCAATGTGAGCCAGTGAAGATCTGAATTTCAGAGTCCCACTTCATATTTCGTCCACATCTATAACAGGTATCATGGTCTCAAATGTATCAATACATTCAAAATCTGAAAAAGAAAGTGTTGCTTAATTTGAAAGGCTGGAAAGGTCAAGTTAGTTCAGTATCAGATGGAAATAAATTGGGATGCTCATGACTTTATGAGTCTCTTTATGTGCCCTCTGGAGGGAGGCTTCCATGAGCCTTTAGAGGCTTTTTCAAAGTACATCAATGAGTTCTAGTACATCCACAAATTGGCCAGCACATGCCTCAATCATTCTTCTTATCTCATTAAAGGTCTTACAAATATCATCACCACCAGGCATTGACTCTACTTTTAGTTGGCAGTCCTTAGAACAACTTTGTATGCCCTACTGCAATACTCTAAAAAAAAAGAAAAGGATGATTATGTTGGTCAGAAGCTGACAACTGATTTTTCATTTCAGTCATCAAGGCAGAACAGCTTTTAAATCCTATTTAAACTGAATAATTTGTAAGAGAGGTTTTGCGTAACATAAATAAGACCCCAACTTTCCATGCCAAGCATGGTGGGGATGGTCATGCACCCTGTGGAGGGCACTTCTTAAATTTGCCTGGATTGATTTGTAGAAGGCTGAAGTGTTTAGATCACAGTGATAAAATTATGTTAGCATGAGTTGAACTACTTTCTTGCCTTCTTTCCCCTAAATGATGGAGTGCAGTTTTGAAGACCACAGATTCTAAAACATCTTTCTGTATTAACTATGACATCCAAAAGCTCTTTAAGAAAAGTTTAAACTTTATTACACTATATTAAAAAAAAAACAACAAACAAAAACCACATAAAAATGGCTTCATGCATACTAAGCCTTGGCAAGCTTCACAGATATTTTTTCCCTTCTGTTCCATCCAGAGACGTGTTATTTTAGATAGGGTTTAGTTTATAGTATTGTTACAGTTTCCTTAGTTATGAAAACATAGGAAGAATGTTATAGTTCTATGCTCTGTATACTGTAGTTTTTGTTGGGAGTTCTCTTGTTTATTGACACTGGGAAGTGTAAAAATTAATTCAAAATGGACAAAAGTACAGTAAAAGACACATTGTGTCCTGTCACATGAAGACACTGTAGTCTTTGATCTTAAAGAGTTTTCCTCTTTGTATTTGAGAGCACCACACAACCAAACGAATCTTGAGGCATTGGTTTTCATTTGGAAAAAGAACCATGGTCCTAGAATAAAAATATAAAAAAACCCCAAACACATTTGGATATAGATAACTAACATCATTTTAATCTTGTCAAGATGGAGTTTCTCAAGTATGACCAGCCTGCTTTCTCAGCATCTATTTGCCCCAAAATGTCTGCCTTACCTAATATTTTAGAAATTCCAAGGAATGCAGGACTCATTTTCCAGCTGACTTCAGTTTCTGATGTAGCTGAGGACAAGAACTCTCTGATCCTTTTTTGAAATATTTAATTTATGCTTTCTATCCATCCATGCATAATGATAGCATTTTTGACATGTCTTATATAAAGCGCACTTGTAACAAACCCTGCATTCACAGTTATGTTTATGAGCACAATGGATTCTCTGTGGAACAATTGCCTGTAAGACCAATATCTTGAGGTCACTTAACTATTCCTGTTCAGTTTTTCCTTGGCATATTCTGGAGTTCATCTCAAGTATTGTGTTTTGGTGCAAGGGATTTTTTTTCAACCTAGAAGGAGCGCTCTGTTTTTCTCCTTGAAGGAACAAATATGAAATCAGTGAATGCATCTTGGTGTCTCTGGTTTAGCAACTAGAATAGGTAAACATAGCTTATATTGAAGCTCAAACTGCCTCATTTGTGACATGCTGGAGGTTGAACCTGTGTGGTTCAACCCTCGCTCTCGCAGTAACGCTCTGGGTTATGGCGCCAGACTTTGCGTGTGAGCCCTGAGAGCATCACCGAGGTTGCAGTGTAGCACGTGCTGTCTCTGTAGCTGCCAACCATGCGCTTGTAAGGGCACAGAAGGAAAGGCATTGCCTTCTGGCATGTCCTAATGCTGCAGGATACACGCATTTTCTGAACCTACTGGAGTCAGCCACAAAGCATCACTTGCATTTGTCTAGAGCCGGGATTTAATCTCTTCCATAGTTTTAATTTTTTTGGATGCGAGCTGTGTAAATATTTATTAGTCATTTTGTCTTGCTTGTAGCACATGCCACTAGGGCTGGAGACATGTCAAGTCTGTTTATTATACACTTTAGGCATGTCTCCAGTCTGTCTCTGGTAGTTGCAGGTAATGGTATAGACCACTTACATGTCCCCATTTGAAATTCTGAAATTGTGTTGGTTTTTGCTCTGAATTTTTAAGACTCCTTAGGAAGGATTTGGTGTAAAATAAAGGATTAGACAAAAATAATGTACTTAGTGTCAAAGCAGGAAAATGCAATTTATGCCACTGCACTAGTTAGCTTATCAAATTGAAGATGGTGAATATATGTGACATATGAGTTCTTGTTGCTGTAACACATTTAAAAGATTATTTTGAAATGGAACAAGATACTTACAAAATATCAGGTTAAACAAGATTTTCAAATGTATGTACATTTCAGGGCATGTGAGACTAGCTAACAAATAAACCCCATTTATTAAAATACATTTCATCCACAGACAATTAAATCTTTTTCTATAAAGTATAAAACAACCTACTTCCATATTTTACTATATTCTTTTTAGTATTTCTGTTCCTGAGCAAATTTTGTGCTGGCTAGTACTGCTCATAAAATTATTACAGGCTGTAGGATTTTGTAGGATTTTGCAGTCCAAATTTGGCTTGCTGTAAGCCAGATTCATCAATTTAATACTGATGTACTACAAATCATACATCAGTTATGCTCATGTTGTTCTAAGTGGTTTTCTTAAAGGCAGTAAGTATATTTTTTCCTGCTGTTTTTTGTCTCCTCAGAGGTCAGTTGTGTACTACAGTGTGATATGTAAAAAAAGCCTCAAGCATTTGCATGCAAATGCAAGTGCCAAAAGACATTATATACTCCAAATTGCTCTCACTAACAATCAAGTTTTAGATGTGATATGGATGTCCATTATAAAAAAATCTGAAAGCCGAAACTTTGCTATACATTTTGCATTGAAGCCTGTACAGTTATACCTCAAGGAAATTCAGAAATAGGAGTTATCTGATTTTTGTCCTTTTCTGTCAGAAGCTTATCATTGTGGTCTGAACTGACACGCTTGGTTATTCTGATGTCTGGTCTTTCATTGCCCTGTAGTTAGAGCTGCTCTATTAGATGACAGGAATTAAGTGCTTAAATACTGAGTGCTCAGTGCTGAATATGTCTGCTTTTTGGCTGGCGTGTGACATTTTTTGCATGTACAAGATAATTCCTATTCTACCAAGGTTCATAAATGTCCAGTCAGGTTGACGGTACTATCTCATGTTATATTTTACTGTCAGGTTAGTATGGGTATGTCCTTTGGTTTTGTATGCTTCAGTATAACTTGTGATCATGATTATGCCTCATTTGGAAAAAAAAAAATAAATATGGTGCAGAATAGATTTGCTGGTTACGTGTCCAGTATGTTCCTGTGAACAAGCTTTAGGGGATGCTCTGTAGATACCATCTGCAGATCCATGTTTTCCCTACTGTATGGCAAATCTCACATTAAGCTAAAAAGAAAGGGAGCATGCAATGGAAATTCAGATAGGAAAATGTATTTGGTCATGTTTGATTAAGTGTAAAGCAAATCCACTATGTAAGTAATATTTTGGGGGTATTTTTTCAGTCTTTGGGACTGTTTGGAAAAAAACACTAAGTTTAGGCCAATGTCTAGTCAAAAATCCATGTTTTAATATGGAATGTTATCCAGCCAAGCTCCAACACCAGAAGTGTTCTACTGACATCACTGGAAAAATCTTGCTAATCTATGTATTTTATAATCTGAAGAATTGGCTCTGCCAGTGCATGCACATGTGCCAGAAGCCCCAGCTGGACTAATTTTGCAGATGCAGTAGAGCTCTGCACAGGTGTAGGAGGGCTGGAGCAAGGATTTCCTGACCTCCAGCAGCCCAGACCACAAGATTTCCAGAAACTGAATAGGCTACAGATTAGGAAAACAGATTAGAACAGTGATTGCAATTATTCATTTATGACATATGTGTGTACAGGGAAGTTTGTAACAGATAGCTGGTGTTGCTATAAATATTGGAAGAATTGCACATATTTATGCTAATTTTTTAATGAAGGAATATACTTGGACCTAATTTAGATTAGGTTGTTGAAGTTATTCTGAAGTCAGCCTGCTAAGAAAAACTAGAAATTTTAGAATTCAAATTAAAATAAACTATTAATTCTGTTGAGAAGCTGTTGGGTCTCATAGCTAAAAAAATATTTTTGAAATGTCCTTAGATTGGCTTTCCAATAATATGCTCAGGATAGGCTTAAGTTCCACCCTGTTGGTACTTAAATGGGCAGTAACATAGACATTATTGGAAAAATTGTTGAAGTTCTAGTGAAGACTTTGAGAGAGTATAAAAGCAACTTACTCTCCCTCCTAAAGCTTTCCTCTGTAGTTGTTACATTACTACACCATAGCATTAAACATCTCCCAGATGGAGAATGAGAGAATGAAGCTGTCTTTCAGATGACTAAATCACTTAAAATTTGGACCTATGGGATAAGCATTAACTAACTCCACAGGGAGGAAGTCACTCATTTCTCATTTTAACTTCTGTTACAGTGTCCATTTTGGGCATGCTCAAAATTCCGAGTAACAAAGATTCAGGCATGCAGAATATGATAATCACAAAAACAGACAAAATGAAAATGAAATTGCAAAATGCTGTGTGTGCCCACAATCTTCTCATATCCAGAAACTAAAAGCCTCTTCCCAAGTAAAAGCTTACTTAGATTAAAAAATACTTGGAATATCGCTTGTAATACTTCATTGGAAGAGAGTCTTTAGAATTCTTCTGAAACACAGAGCGCTTAATAACCTGCCTTGACTGTGAATGCTGTCAAATATTTATGCTTCCTTCCTTGCAATGTTTATTCAGAATGCATTTTTGTACAGCTGGGAAGGTTGTTAGGAGCTGATGACTGGGATTGCAGAATGACAGATATTCTTAAAGGGAAGAAATGAAAACTTTCCATCCAGAAGTTGCAGATGTTGATGTAGCCTGTGATGTGTGGTGTGAATTAGTGATGAGTAAAGCAGCATCCGTGCAAGATGAAAGACTAAATCAGAGTGAAGAGGATTCCTCAGTAAATGAATCCCTTGAAAGGAAAGCACCACTTAGCAGCCGAGATTTAACCAACTTGAAACACAGACACAGAAAGAATTAAATTATTAAGTAGCTCAGGGTGACATGGTGTGGAATAAGGGGGGACCTTTTGAAAGTACGGTGCTAACTTTTTAATGATTTTTCTCAGCGAATTGAGCACACTTCAGTGACAACGACAGTCAGGTGTCTTTTTTCATGTAAATTGTTCTAATAGTTTCTAACAGACTAAAATAATTTTAATTAGCAAATAGATAAATAGTGTAGATTAATGTAGTTAAAGACACTCTCCAAAATAATTTTCTTTACAATTTGTCATTCTCATTTTCTTTAGAGAGGATAAGTCTTTGCTCTCAGCAATTATACTGCATAATTCACAGTACTTCATATTTTAAAATAGCTATGCAAACATTACGTAATCTCCCAGCATCCCTGGGAGCCAGATAATGGTGTCTTTCACATTTTATGGATGGTGAGATCAAGACTTAAACAGTGAGTGCTCTCTGTACACTAACCCAAAAGGCACAGCAAACCCAGCAACTCAGCCACATGATTTCAGCTATTTTATGTCAGTCAAACAGACTGCATGCCATCCATTCCCATGCAAGTACAGAAGGAAGTCCATAATATTATTTCTTTCTCAAAGCAAAACCTTCTTTAATCTGCTTATGTGTATACTGCAGAATTTCAGACTGGCTCAGTGATAGAGAAAAATACCTTGGAATCACAATGTAGATCTCAGCAAACCTCTCTCCTAAAAATAAATTAAGAAAATAAAGTAGACCTTTAGGCACGCTCATGGTTCTGAAAGACTCTGCTCCTTTAGACTAGACCAAAAGCAAAACCATCTTCAGATTCCCAGGCCAATTGCCTTCCTGTTGGTCTTCTTGCAAGAGGAATGAGGGTACGTGCCTTCATTCTGTATTAGCAAGGTGAAACTAAAAGCTGTACTAACATGTTCCCAAAATGTCTCCCCACCTCACACCAAATAGGGCTTGTTTTGCCAAGGCCCTGCAAGCTAACAAAGGCCTGGCAAAAACGAGGGATCTCATACCTAACAGGAAAGTTGAGCTTTCCAAATGGGAAAAAAGTTAACGAAAACTGGGCACGTGGAATTTGGGTATGTGGTAGTGGGGAGGGACCTTTTCAAAGCAATGAAAATCCAAATCTTATCTGTTTGATAACACAATATAAAGAGATGAAAATATGAGGTATGGTTAGGAACAAGAATAATCTGTTTTGAATGATTATTACAGAGAGGTTTCTTTTGATGCTTTAGGTGGGCAGCACAGCTCTGTTTCTTTCTGCATGGAGCAGCCCAAGTAGCAAATAAGTGACACAGTAGAACACTTCATTCTTTTCCTTAAATGTAGCACTAAGTCTATCAAGTTCATATCAAATAAATGGAAATAAATATTCAAAGAAAATTAACTACTCATTTTCAATTTTTTTTTTTTAGATGTAAGTTCTTAGAATCTTTATTTCATTGTTTGATATGTCAATGTAAAGGCAATCAAGTTTCAGTATTTTTCACTTAAATCATGCCTGATTTTATGTGCAGAGAGCATTTCGTCTTTTCTATTACGGAGTTTGAAAACAATAATGTGATCTTTCGCCTCCACTTATTTAAGTAACAATCATAAAGTAATTTAGGAGATAGATTTTCAGGCTAGGTTCTGTATTAGAAGCAGTCTAACACATACAGTCCACACTTTGCTTTGCTATGTAGCTTCACCTTTGTGTACTTAAGGGGGAAATCATTCCTCTTTAGTGTAGACTGCAGAGGTGACTGTTGGGGCTCTCGATCCTTACAGGTGGTTTTACATGTAGGACGGGACTTTGCTTTTGCAGGCAGGCTCCTATGACATGCAGTCATGCCTTCCACATATAAAACAAGTTTTGCATATGTTAATCAGTACCTACTGAGTGTGGTCTTCCTCTCCAATGAGTCTGAGAAGAAGGAGTACAACTCAGCATGCAGCTAGAGATCGAACTGTTGATTCAAAAAATCATGACAACCATTTCTGTCACCTTTTCTTTGTTATACTGATGTTGATATAATGCTGATGCTTATACTGATAAGTAGTGTCCAAACTGTCTGCTCATTTTCCTAGGAGAGAATGGTTAAACGACTGTTTTAGGATAGAAAATTCTGCTAAACTAGATTTATAAATTTAAATATTAGTCTGAAATCCCCTGGAAAGTGGCACTAAGCCTAGAGAGGGACAAATAGTTCTGAAAAATATTAGAATACTTTACAAGGCTATATATAATTGCAGACATTAGATTGCACTTCCAAAAGGGTCTCAGACCTGGATCACTGCTGATGAATAACCATAAAGGGCAAACTGGGAGAAGTTCTCTGCTGTATAAGGAAATGAGTTGCTACTGTTGTGGTCTGAATTCTGTGGATGTCAGGAAAAAAAAGGCCCAAACAGATCAATCCTTTATGGAAAAGTAGCACAGGAAACTGATGATGAAAATTACTAAAAGCAATTAACTTACATTACAGTCCTTTGAAATAAGACAGCAAGTTATTCTTGCATAGCAGGAAGAAACCAGATTTTTTAAGTAACTAGGACAACAGAATAGCTTTTAAGTTAAAATCAATTAAAATCCCTTCTTGACACTAGTAAAATTTCATTTTATTTACCTTTCTAATCTGCAATCAAATTTAACACTGTATACAAATCATACAGTGGCTGAGAAAGTATATAATGGGATTCAGATTATAACTTTTCTAGCAGCTGGGTCTGCACATGAGGGCTGCAACCCCATTAGTCAATCTAGAATCCACACCACTATAAGCATCTTGGGAGAAAGTACATGGGTTCTTAAAATGCACTTCCTTACCTTCCAGTGAAATTAAAGCAAGGCATTGTAGCCTTATTATCCAGTATAGTACTAGTCCCACTTCTGTGAATGCACGTGCAGTGCATCTCAAATGGAATTTTAAGAAGACGTATAAGCTATTTTAAGAAATAGCATAGGAGCAACAAACAGAAAATCTCAGGAGTTGTGTAATATGTAAAATTCAGGTAAAACTTTTTTTTTGTTTGCAATTACAAAGAAAACAGACACATTGAAAACCCTCACCAAAGCACCTGCATAATCTTTCTCATGCCCTTACTTTCCCCTTCTTATTTCAGTACACTCCCACACCACATTAAATAGCCTAAATGGATTACAAGGGGGACAACAGTGGAAACAATAGCTCATACTACAGTGGTGTGGATTCAAACCCTCCCAAATACTCTGAGAAGCATCGGTGGCACTGGTGACCTCTTGCTCTGCAGTTTCCCACTCCTACTGCCCTGCACAGCTGGAAAGTAGGATGGCAAATTTCAGAGAAGCACTGAGGCCCAACTCTTCTTTTCACTAACTTAGTTTTGCACCACTGTAGAAAAATAAATACTCCTTTGATATATAGCCCCCTGGAGAATTAGAGAGAGAAGACTGTGGGAGTGGAGGGTTTAGTATCCAAGCATTTGTGTAACTCTAACTGTACATGTGTGTTGTGTGTGTACATTAGTACAAGCAGTGGTAATAAAGAAAAAATTTAACTAGTATTTCTGGAGAATTAGAAAACTAATAGGGTGGATCTTGCCAGTCCCTAAATGGAGGTGGTATTGCAGTTTTGCTGCTGCTTATTTTCATAGAATCAAATTGCTTTTTGGCTGCTTTCTTGTATTTTTATTTTCTCTGTCATTCTTTAAAGTTGAGATGCTTGATCTGCTGCTGCAGAAAGAGCTCACCTTCCCAATATCCAAAAAAAGTCTTTTTTTTTTTTCTCCTGCAATATGATCTTCTGATGTCAGACTCCTCCTTAATTAACTGAAAGCTTAGTCCTATAAGTGGCTATTTGTTTAACATGGTTGGGTTTGGGATTTTTTTGATTCCTCATCCTAACATTCAGTAATTCCAAATCACTTTTGGAATGAGCAATAAAGGAATTTATTTTCAGATTTGAATGCAATATTTTTTCCTATAGCAGCATCCTTTCCCTGTAAGAAATTGCTGTATTCATTCATTTCGAAATTCATTCATTTAATTACTAATTTACTAAATTTTCATTACTAAAGTAATTAAATGACAGTTTGATTTTTTTATTACAATCTCCTGCCTTTAGAAGCCTTTAGTGGATAGTTTCACTTCATCTAGTTGTCTGATTCAGACTTTGCTGGTTTTATTTCTTAGTTACTATGTTGATAAGAGAGCTTCATTTCTGTGTGCTCTACAAAAAGCAATTAATGCTGACTTCTAATGAAGCATGAGCTTTCACAATGTCAGACAACTGATTCACTGTCCACCACAGTAGAATTCCTTTTCAGCAGGGCTTGGCAGGAAACACCATTTCTCTCTGGAGAACTTTGCCTTCGGCAGCATCTCCAATACAGGGTAGTATTTGGGGCACTAGGACAAGAAAACTGCTTCACTGCCCACTGCCCCCACAGGTCTCACAGATCACCACCAACACATACAATTGCTGTGCAACTCCTCTGATTTCCTGGGTAGAGAGGAGTGAAAAGGGGAGCCCTGGGCAGCCTCAGGGCTCCTTGCCTCCCAGCCACAGTATTGGAGAAGCAACCCTGTCCCAGCGATGCCCTGTGGCAAAGGCACAGTCCTACCACCAGCTTCTGTTGCCTTTGAGACATGGTAAAGTAAATGCTCCCTGAGTGACAAACTTTGCTGCCCTCAAAAAGAGGGAGGTCTGAAAGGTTCCTGGCTAATTATGCTTCTCCCAAGAAAGTTCATGAAAGAGAATTCCTACTAAAATTGAATTCTTGAAAACAGATCCAACCCTGCTGTACCTTTTCCCCTGTGAATGCTGTTCATGTTTGATAGTTTGGTTATTCTGTCTTTCTGTTGTCTGAAAGTCTGGGCAGTGCTTCTGCCTCATTGAAAACCTGTTGGTGCTTGCAATGCATTGCATGCAGTAGACTTTTGAACCTGAAAGGTCTATGAATACATTACAGCCTCTCTTCTCGCCCTCAATTTTTCCCATGACTTTACTGTGTGAGCAGTGTGCAGGGCCATGCCATATGCAATAGAACTTCTAAAAAACATCTATATGTTTGTGCTGTGAGAGTACCATGCAGACAAAGGGGGAGGACACCTAAAACAATAGAAATTTGAGTTGCCAGCCAAAGGCAATTGTTGTTCTCTTCACCCTTGAAGAAAAATAGTTGAGAGAGAAAGGGAAAAGACATTTTTCCTGCAAAGCTCTCTTTTCATCCCTGAAAAACCACAGGCACCTATGTTCCATGAACAACAACATCAAACAAGCAAATAAAACCAGGCATTGCAGGGGTCGCATCACCAAGAATTTAAGAAAGCTAAACCAGGCAAAAAGAAGGGAGGAGAAGGAGGTGTATAGCCACATAAAACTCCTCCCTCTCCCAGCCCACCCTAGTGAATACACTGCATGGAAACCTCTTTAGCCATTTTTTCCCTGCAATACTCTTTGGATATCCTGGCTTACATTCAGGTTTGCATTTCCAGAGAAATCACAACGTACCAAGAGGGGTGAATTAAAGTCACTGCATTACCTCAGCACAGATTCAGCGCTTCATTTTTAAGTTATTTTGCTTAACATACATTGGCTATTTTTGTCTGAGGTATGTTGATTTCATGCTTAAATAATTCAGCAAACTCTTTTTGTTGTTGTTGCAAATTGTACTGTTGCCAAAACCTCATGGAACTCTGCTGTTAGTGCCCACGTGGGAAACCTATAATGCTGTTCTGAATGGTCTGCAATTCATTCTGCTCCATTCATTGGGGTTTCACGTTTCCTTTAGCACAGACCCCAATTCTCTATGCTCTTTTACATTCTGTGTTTAGTCTAGTACTATTCCTTGCTTGCTGGCAGTTGTACTGGAAAAAGATTGTTGATATTATTCTGGCATATATAAGCAGTAAGGATTACACCACGGTCACTTTGTTGCTTTTAACTCACATTTGAGCTTCTTGACGGAATCCTATACTTTTTTTTTCATCATTTGTTTACAGTAAACTTGGCTGTCTCTCAGAGTACAAAAGTTATACCAGGCACAACAGAAGATACAATCTCCATTCACTGGATGTACTAATGTTGACTACACTACAATTTGCTGTCATCTCCTTTAAGCATGACAGTAGTCCTCTAGAGGGAGGAATTCAAGTAGTTAAAAAAAGTAGATGCCTGTTTCTTTCTGTTTGTTGATGCCTGGATTTTGAGAGTCCTGGTTTTTACATTTGCAAGTCAGTTAAATGTTAATTATTATCCTGACTAGAACATTATCTCTCTTGATTAGTATTGCAGACATTTATAGTAATGAGCCATTCCTGTGGCTCCAAATGTTAAATTCTGCTCTTAGCATGGGTCTGTCTCTGAAACACAGGGTCTAAATGTTCAATCAAATTTAGCCACCTACATCCATCAGCTGAAATAACCATTTAAGTTATTTAGTGTTCTGCAAGAAACTTGCTTGATGCAAATGAAAACTGTTTTCTACTTTGGGTTATATCAATAGACTTTTCACACAAGTGAAATAATACATACTATTTTTCCTCTCAAGCTTCAGCTCGACATAGGACTCAAGCATACATTCAATCCAACTGGAACTAATTTTTGCACACACTAAGATTCTTTTCCCCTGCGAGAGTGTTATTAAAGAGTCTGTAATGGAAATGAGAATTAGAAAGTTTCACTTTAAAATGTCTTGATGAGTCAGTGTTACTGAAAAAATAATCGATCATGGGCCTTTAATCTTAAATCATACAAACAGAAATGTTATTTAGTATTAAACTTCATAAGTTTTTACACTGGTTTTGCCCTACTATGGATGTGCTTACATTTGAATTAAATCACTTTGGTTGAGGCACAGATTATTTTTTTATCAGAAGATAAGATATAGGCCACTACCTGAATTTCTATTAGTTTGGATGGTAGATATTGCAACCTATTTATTGAAAAAGTATTAAAAATATTGTTAGAAATTTGGAACCAGGGGTCTTCATTGAATCCCCAGGTAAATGGAATAAAATAGTAACTAGAGACAATAATGAAATATCTGCAGAAATAAAAGTAATTTATAAAAGTAATAAAGAGGAATATCTTCTTGAAAAGAAAAAACACTCTCAAATTTATTAGCATCCATTTGTTGTGTCAGCATAGCAGTGATTAAAGGAAATCTATAGTTTAGGTTATTTTAAAATTTTTTTGTGTATTTTTTAATTCAGAGTCTCTCAAAAGGCATTAGTGAAGCATCTATGTATTCAAGGGTTTAGAGGTAAATTTGTGTCATAGTTTAGAGATTGGCAAAGTGGTAGAAAATAAACCAGAAAAAATTGGTAAAATTCCAAAGTGGCAAAGAATGAACTGAGGAGTGCCCATAATAAGACCAGTTGTTTAATGGAGTCTGGAAATGAGGGAGAACATTTGCAAATTAGAATTTGCATATGGCATAGAATTTGTTAGGTTAGCCAAGACTAGAGAACTCTTGAGGGACCAATACAATTTAGGCACTTGGGCAGCACAATGGCAGATGGGATTAAATGCTGACAAATACATATTGGAAAGGATAATTGGGTTAAAATATGATTACATCAGCTCCCTTAGCTGTTTAACAGTCTCGTTTTTAAACACTTTGTTTGAAGTAGTTGGCAAACACTCATTTGTTTCAGTTAGAGAAGACCCAGATCTGCTGTCTGAAATCTGAGTGCAGCCCTATAGCTTGTTTGGGAAAATTATACAGACAACAGACTCTGCTGCTGCATTTTCTTTCAACCAGATGCAGATATTTTGCATATTTTATTTGCTGTGTGCTACCACTATTCTGCTCCTCTTCAGTCCCTGCAATGTTATTACTGGGTCACATCGCAAAGGCCACACAGCTTTTACTCATACAAACAGCTATTGAATTCTGGGGTTCTTCCTTTGGTGAGAGCTGTGGGATCTGCTGTGCTGCTGCCATTCTATCTGGTGCCAGCTGCTGTGAGCAGCCGTGCCCTTCTGCCCATGGTGTGGCTGAGCCGGGCTTTCCAGGGCTGTGGGTAGCACCTGTCTGGCCAACACACACCAACTGAGGCACCAAAGGGCCAGATATGTGCAGCTCTGTGTGTGCCACCACTAATCTGCCAGACACACCATATGCTGGTTGTATGATTTAAGGTAACTTGTGAGCTCACCCAGCAGGAAGAGAATGAAAAGCAGTGTTGTGCTTATTTCAGTTCTTCCCTCATGCAGGTGTTAGTGGTTTATTTGTCTTTTAGGCTATGGTGGTGATTCTGAATGTTGATGAAACCCAAACAGGCCTGGCTGTAGGCAATCATTTTGTGTTAATATTTTGGATGCTTTCCCTGGACCACAAATTTTGTTGTTGCCAGCTTAGACAAATCAACCAGTTATGAATTCTGATATACTGTGATCTGCAAGGGTGTCAAAATCAACCAGCTGCTGCAATATTTGTGACCTAAAAGGTGGAAACTTCTCCACAATAGCCAAACCATTTCTATGAATGGATGTAACTTCAGGTACCTTCAGGTACACTGCCATACCCCTGCAGTTTGTTTGACTGGTATTCCCTAGTACAGTGCTTTCTTTGGGCATCACCCCTGTTCATATGAGGTGGAAGCAGAGACTGAGAAGAAGTACAGGTAGGGAAGAAGGAGAGAGGAAGGACAGTGTCTGTATTCACTGTGCTTCATGGCTCTCTCTTAGCCCCTTTCCACCCAGACCTGCCTGATATATTCCTATTTGCCTCTAGATCTTCCTGAGATTGCACTCTCTGCTCTCTATCCTGCTGTTTGGCTAACCTGAGAGATCCTTCCTGCCCTGGAACTGGTCTGTTCCTCATTTCTTCTTGAATCCAGCTGACCCCTCCAAGTCCTCTTCCCCTCTGGCCTCCTAAACTCCGTTTGCCAGAAAATTGGAGTTTGCCTCCATGTCTGAGGCATTCTGAGCCAGCTCAGCAACCCTTGAATCCTTCCCTAGTGAGTCTGGTAATATCAAACAGATGTTTGAAGGAACTGGGAACTTTGCCCATTCCTGAGGGAAGCCAAGCTCAGGATTTTACATGAGTAATGTCCTTGGTGTCCAAAACTCAACTTGTCCCAGGCTCTGGCTATTCACCAGAACCATCTTCCTTTTCTCTAATGATCATTTTAAATCTCATGAATAACATATACTTTTTTTTTTGTCAAGTGGAATAGATGACTGGCTTTACAAAACATTTCATTTGGCCATGGGGTGTGTGAACAAGCAGATAATATATGGCAGCAGGTAGGCTTCTAGCATGTGTTTGAAGTGAGTGTAATGCCTACAGAGCTGCTGGAGGTGCAATGTCAAGTCATGGCCAGCTCTGCTTTTCACTAAGAAAGGGACAACTTTGAATGCATACTATAACTCAGTGGGACTTTTGAAAAGAATACATAAAGTCCCAAGCTTATGGTAGTGTCACTTTGATTTTGCTTCTATTCAAATTTCATTCTCTCTTGTGAACCAGCTTCTGTTTTAAGGATGAAAATGTTAAAATACATACAGCATTTACGAATATACTACAGCTCACTGATGTCTTTACATTGTTACAGTTGGCATTGTGTGTTCATCACATTATATTTATTCCTGATTTCTAATTTGCTCCATTCAGATTTGCAGTAGATTCGTCTTAATATAGGTAAATGAGTTCAACTGAATTAACTGATTTGAAACTTTATCCAGATATTTAGGAGGTTTAAAGCTGTCTAGAGAACATTTTTCTCTTAATTTTTCATGATCACATTGTTTCTACTCTCTAATTCTTGCTCAAATTTGTGTCAATGTTCATCAGAAAATATGCCTTTTTAGCCTAAATGTTAAAATTTTCAAATAGATATAAATATGCAAATTTATTCAAATAAAAATTTGGAGACTTCGTATTTCTTTGAGGTATGAAAGTGGACCAAACACCTGAGTCAGAAACACTTTAAATCCTGAATATCTGAAATAAAGACCAAAATGTAACAGATTTGGTTCATTTCTGATCTTCAGAAATTTTACTGAAAGTCATGTGCAGCATGAATGCTGGTGGCAAGTACAAAATTTCTATATTTATTATTTTCAATTTTTATATCTCATTGTACCAAGAGCTAAATAGGGCTAAGGTAGAAAATCTGGTTTTATTGAAATGGGGCTTTTATTTACATGAAACTGAAGTCTTGTGGTATAAATAGTCCTAAGTGTCTTCAGATCTTACCCAATCTATTTTCTGCTCTAGCTGCTGGAGTTGCTATATCATTCTTTTTCATTGACATTTAATGTAACAAACTGCTTTCTTTAAGGTTTTTTGTCAATCAAGCTCATACTTCTCATAAAAAATAGAAAATGCTGACCTGACAATGCAGATTATTACAATGGGAATAATTTTAAAATACGTCTTTTTTGATCTATCACTCTCTGATTTGTTTTCTGTATTGCACAAAGCCTAGACTGTGACACTGGACGACACTCAGCCTGACTTTTCCCCCCATCCACTTTTATTTTCTATTTTACATACCCCTGCATATTAGTACTGTTAGACTTGTTAGTACTTGAGATGGATGTTTATGTTAAAAGAAATAAAATTAGTGATTTGAGTTTTAATTGATAATTTTGTATTCCATTCTAAGTTTTGTAAAATCCCCTTGCAGTTTGGGGGCCCCAGTCTAAGGGACAGTGGCCCTTTAACAATGGTGGAAGTTTCACAGACTTCCAACTTGGCTCCCTTACAGTTTATTCTCAATATAAATATACCACCTGGGAATGCTTGATTCAGTGTTTCCCACATAATTGCTTTCTCATGTCAATTCTCCATTCTCTTACTGTATGAAGTAGCCTTTTACTGGACTATTTTGGGGGACAATAATACCAGGAACCAGTACCCAGATACTGAATCAGATTGAAATAGTGGTAGCAGCATGAAATGTCCGTGGTTTGCAGCAATTGTCAGTAAGATCAGTAGCCTTGGGAGGAAAAGGGACTCTGTGTGTGCAGAAAAGTGAAAGAAATACACTCCTTCAGAAAAGGCATTGAGGTAATTCCTATTATTATGTATATATGTAAGTACTTTGAATTTCATGGAATTTAAGCTTGTGCTTAAAGTATGCATTTACATATATTCTTAAACTGAAGCTTCTTGCAATTTATTTCTAACAGGAGTTTCCTAAATTCATTTAAGAAAGACTGAAGCTAGTTACCCAAAATCAGTAGAAAGGTAGAGGCAGAAATTAGTTTTACTCCGTGTTTGAAACTAATATTTCCAAAGACTGGGTTTCCTTCTTGTTTTTTTCTATGGCTTATTTTTCTCCCATGTGACTAAAAAGTAGATTTTGTCATTGAGGTGGTATAGCACAAAAACAAGTTTGTGTTCTGTAATCAAAAAACTAACAGATTTTTGACAAAGAAACATTCCATTTGGTCATGCTGAGTCACACAATAAACAAAAAAGTAATGTTTAACATTTCGCAAAGGGACAAATTTAACATTTTGGTTGTTTATTTCAAATTAGTGCTAAACTTTTTCCCTTAAAACAGCATCCTCTGATTGGGCCTCTGGCAGCTTGTGTCCATACTGAGAGCTCTGCTGACTCTCATCAAACTCTCTCATAAGTGCCCTTTGGGCAAGTTTTAGTTAGCACCACTAATAGGAACGGGCAAATGGACCTCTCTATCCTCTGGAGGCTTCTCAAGAAAAGAATCATAGAAAACTAAGATTGGAACAGACCTTTGAAAGTCACTTTGTCCTGCCTCATCCTCAAAGTAGGGACTGCTTCAAAGGTAGATTGCAGAATCACAGGTTGAGGCCTTGTTCAGGCAGATTTTAGAAATTCCTGAGGACGCAGTTTGTGACCTCTCTCTGGACAATCTGCTCCACCGCTTAAATTTTGACAGTGTGAGCACTGTGACAAAATTAATTCTTTACACCCAACACAAATTTTTGTTGCTGCAAACAGTGATTGCTGCCTGGTGTCCCTTTGCTGGACTCTTCTGAGACACGTCCCTTGCTGTGAGGGCTCTCCATGGCCACTGGCTTCTCTGTGGTCTAGGGCTGAGACCCTCAGCTGGTCTGGCAAAGCCAATCTCTAGTCGCTCTGTGCAGAAGGCTACCAAAAAGGCTATTTCCCTGTCATATAACATCCTCTTGACCCATTTTATTCTGTCAGAAATGCAGGTACTGTGACCTGATGGCAGGAAGTGAATGGACCATAACCACTTTTCTTTCAATATGGTGTCTATGAGCACACAATGTAACATATAAAAAATTCCTGTTTCGAAAGAAAGTGTTACATTTAACATTTAACAATGCCAGTGACATTTGGGTTGTGTCTTGTTTTAAAGTAGTGATGTATAATCTAGACAGGTGAGTTTTATTATTTAGTTGCTATGGCCCTAAAACTGTAACCAGCCTGTAAGGCAATACTGGGCCCTATCTGAATCAATGGAGTGCTGGGCTAGAGCTTAAAACTTCAATTAAACTAGAAAGGATGTAATATTAAGTAATTGCATAATAGATCATTTACAGGGACTTTTCTCAGAAATTATTTTTTATAAGTATATATATCCTGTACGTCTTTTAGAACATTTTAAAAAATCCTGTGCACATCCATCTGTACCTTTAGGCACCCAAGAATCTTTAAAAATCCCTCAAAAGTACCATAAAAAACTTTCCACTGACTTTCACATTGGGTAACTTGTTTTCATTATAATATACACATACTTTGGTGCTTGGATTTTGCATATTTATCTTTCTTTTGATATGCAGTATTTAAATAAATACAGATTTTGCATCTAGATGGACCGTGACTTCGAAAAGGTTCTTAAGATATTTGGATAGCTGTCAAAAATTATGTTGACTTATTAATAACTAACACATGGCTTAAGTATTTCTTTTTAGTCATATTCACATCATGCTTTTATTCTACCTAATTTTTATTAATCTAAACATTATTCAACATAATAAAGCTTAATAAATTCTAGCTCATACCCTGTAGTTTTTCCATTATAATACAACTGTTTGTCATAGAAGAGAAACTTCAAATACACTTTTATAGCTTTCTTTCATAAGAAAGCCCTCAAGTGCCGTAGAGTACATTGCAAAATCTTTAATCCAATAACAGAAATAATAAAATGTGCTACACTCCTCCATGCCCACAGAAATAACCTTAACAGTAAGACATTTCTTAATGCTGGTAAAGGGATTCAGTGCAGAATTGGGACAGATTGCTAACATTGTAATATAGTGCTAATTCAAGTTTGTCCTGTATTCCATCCCTCAGAAAACTGTAGATATACGTAGTTCTTTTTTGTATGACGGAGTAGTCAGCTTTGGCAAAGAGCATGAATGTGTTGTGTCTGGAGAGCTGACTTTAAGAACTGGTTTGTTTTGAGCATGGGGATGAAAAGAGTCAAGTAAGGAAGGATTCATCGAGCAATGAGAGAAGTATCATCAACTGGTGGAGCCTTAGCTGAATTTTTGGACTACCTCTTTCAATTTTGTTTTACTTTGTAATAAGACTAATATTTATAATATTTTTCAATTATAGGACAAAATTTTCTGAAGATGATATAGTGACCTCTTTCCTCTATATGCACCTTCCTTTTCCCCCTTGCACTCCTCCCCCACCCTATTTAAAATTGATGCTATTTATACCGTTATGCCAAAGAAACAGAAATGTAATGGCATATTGGGGTCATAAGTAAGCACCTGCCTAGTGATAATCAATCCTTTAAGATCTCAGAAATGTCATTGTCTAGGGTTTAAACAAAACTGGTTCCATATAAAGTTTAATTTTGGTTATTGAGTCGAGATGTCCGTTTGATTAACTGAACGTTGCTCAGACCTCTAAGCATCTCCAGACCTCCTGTCTGTCTTCAGTAAAACAAAGCCCATCAGGAACCACCCAACATGCCTGTGTTTTCACATGTTATGAGCATTCAGGGTCCATAGACACTGCTTTAGGAAGTCCTGTGGTGTCTCTTGTAGTCTAAGTAATCAATTGTGACCTGGGAGATTTAAGACAGAAAATATGTGAAACTGGCCTAATAAATCTGCAGATGATGTGTTGTTTGCATTGCAGTGTTTAAATCTTCTGCTTTTTGAAAACAATAATTCACATATCTAACAATTTCATTCAAATCTGAATGAATGGTAAAAGATGATTTGTTGTGATCAACATTCCTGTTAGTGTGCCAAATAACCTAACCAACAGTTTTTCCCAAAAGGTTCTTGTGTTAAAAATATTATGACTTATTTTCAAGGCTTGGTTAGAGACATTAATGCTTCTTGAAGTTTTCTTGGGGCTATAGCAATTTATGCAGTGACAGAAAGGTATTCTTAGATGTTTCAGGTGGAGTAGCAGGGGCAGAAGTCACTTGGCATGATGCTCCTTCTAAATCTCTAGGCAGCCTTCTGACTTCTTCAGATTTGTGTGACAAGACAGTGGAAAAAACTTTTCCAATATCTGTGGCTATAACGGTTTGGTCAGTGTAACATCAACTCGTGTGAGCAGCACAGGATGTTTTCCTGATGCTTTGCCATGGCTTTCCACTCTCTATCCTATTATCCTCAACTGTGCTGCTGCACTTTAGAATTAGGCTGCCTTAATTCCTGCACTGATAATGGGCAATTGCTTTCCTAGTGAGAGTAAACACTAATAAAATGGACACATATGGGAGCAATTGTACACAGCAGTGCCACAGCCTGTGTTTGCCTGCCATGCCTGATCATACAGTGATGGCTACAGCATGCAGAGGGCAATAGCACTTAGTCTGTGCTTAATAACTACTAGAGGCCATAGTGCTATCGTGGGCATCCTTGCCTGTCTGTGGGTTTTAACATAGATCACTCGATGGAAAGGCAAGTGCACTGACCCAAGCTAGCTGGCTTTATCCTATGATGAAAAAACTGATTGTCTATCTCAAGAGAAAAGAGGGAGTAAAGGCTGGCAGCTGAGGTTGGTGCAAACAGGAAAATGAGGGATCTGCCTTTTAACTTTGGAGCTCAATTTTTACCTGATCCTTTAGAAAACTGGGCACAGAACTCAGTTTGCAAGCCAGATAACAAAGGATTTTATGTAAACTAAGTAGGTTAATTTTCAGAGCACTTTCTAACTCAGTAGTCCGGGGATTTCAATCTCCCACAATGCCATGAAGGGAGTCTTACTTTTGTTATGTAGACTTATAAATCAGTATAACCATAAACAAAGAAATTAAATATTTGGAATTATCCCTGACCTAGAAACCTGATCCCTCACTTTAAATGCCTTGCTTACCCCATAGATGACACCTGTTTCTCTTTGCCTTCCAATAAACACAGGTATAACAATATATTCACTGCAGCTGCACAGCATTTATCATTGCTGATGTTTCCATTACATGGGAGTACATGACTTTTCACTTTATATTTAATTAAATGTTTTTATGATTTTATTATGAAATAATTAATCTGTCAAAAAACAACCTGAGATTTTATATGAAATCTGGACAATATACTAGCTTTTCTCAAACACTATTTACATTTTATTTATAGCCTGTAATTTTATAGGTAATAACTGTCTTCTTTAACAGTTAATTCATCTGGGACAGAGTTGCCTTATCAGATGCACTATTAACTTTTTTCCTCCTAGTGTTCACTATCTTCATTTCTTTCTCACAGTAACAATATGCAGTTTGTCTGTTTAGGCAGTTAGACTAATTATTTTCAGCTGCACATGTGATTGGTTTAATTCTTCCCAAATGGTCTGAAATCCACCAGAAATACAGTCTGTGCTATCTCTCCTGTTTGCTTTGTTATGTTTCAGAAGAGCTACTTTTACATTGGGAGAACAAGTCATTCTCTTCTTGACAACTGTGTGAAGGCAAGTACTAGCTTTTGTTATCTAGAACCTTTACTAGTGAGAGACTAAATGGGAGAGATTTGATCCCCTCGGTTGTGGTTCCTTCATCTCCTTCAGACACAGAATTCGCTACTATTCTGCTCTAAGGCATTTAACCAAATCAACAAGTAAAAAGAAATTTTGTTAAGTTGGGCCAAATATAGCTCTGAAGTAATCCAGAAGGTTGTGTTATACCTGAGCTGACCTTATTACTCTGTCATTAATCTGCTTTGTTATGCCTGAAGAATCATGGGGGTCTCAGAACTGCTGGTAATCTCCTCTGCCATATGTGTGGTAATATCTGAACACAGCGGGATAAATTAAGAATAGTCCCTTCCTTGCTTTATTACTTGTAAATCAGCCCATTAATATTATCTGAATGCAGTTTGTTGGGATTAACAAAGATGATATTTGAATTGCCACAGTGATTACTTCTTAAAAACTCTACTAAACATGAATTTTGAAACTTAGAAATAAATTAGTACTGAAAGTTAAAAACCGCTTCAAATGCAGCAAAAGAAAGAATAAAGAGTTATCCTATCATTAGGAAGAAACAACTTGAAACCAAGAATATGTAAAACATCTTTTGCTATAGTATATTTGAATCCCAAAAGACAAACTAAATGCAAAGTATTGACTTGGGGGCTAGAGTATTTCTTAGTGAGGCAGCACAGCACATAAATCACTGTTCAGTTTGAATTAGTATAGTAAATTAATATTATGGAAAGCTTCCTTTTTTTTTTTTTTTCATGGTAAACACGTGGGGGTTTTGTCTGATTTATAAAGAAAACATTTTACAGTACTCACCACCATGCTGTCCCTGTGCTGTTTTCTACTGTGGAATTTTAGTCAGCTGCTTTGGAATTCAAATGATGATTGCATTTTTGTGATTTACAGCGTCTTTATTAGAAAGAAATCCTATGACTGTCATAAAAGATCATGAGCAAAGATGACCCAGGCTGGGCAGTTAAAGCCCATGGGCACAGACAGAGTAACAAAAATCTACCTCCTCTATAGAAGGCAGCACCTTCTTTCTCTCGTAAAGATATGCCAAGAAGCAATATATAAACAATATGTCTGTAATGTGATGAAAACTAAACAGAAAAACACATCTGTTATATCATTAGAGCAACTGCACAGCATTAACATTTTTACTTGCCAAGGTCCTGCCAAAATTTTTGGTTTTATCAAGCATTGCCTATAAAAGTGTCTGAAAGTTTTTCACTGAGATTGATTTTGTTACATCAATAAAAAGCAGCACTTTGGCATTGTACAGGTTGACGGCTCTCTTTGCCTTTTTAGCTCTGTCATTGTTTACAGGGACAGGGTAGAGCCTTCACAGTGACGAGCACATTGTGACAGCCCAGTGCTGAAAAGGGCGGAGAGGAGGTGAACTGCCTCCTCTCAGCGAGCAATTTGCAGGGGGTACTGGGAGGGGGAGTACTCTGCTGACAGCCCACACCTCCCTCTGCATGGACACCCTTTACAGTGAGGGCAGCCAGTCCTTCTGCTGAGCCCAGCCTTGCTGGCCAGGAATTTCATGTCCTTCTGCATGCTTTGACCTGAAAGGTGCTAGGAAGCCTCAGCCAAGCATGAGGGGAATCTTAAGGCAGCTGCTGTTACAGAATACATGTATTCACCCACACTTAGTCCTGTATTGAAGCCCTTGTGGATATATGGGCACAGTTTGGAAGTTTCTCTCTATTTTAATAAGTCTTCAATTTAAATATAGAAGATGTTTTTAAGCAGTTCGTAACAATCATTTCAACATCTATGACAACGTCTCAGATTTTCTTTTCCATCTGCAGAGATTTTCTTAGAATTCAGATGGGCTAGAAACAGTGTGAAAGTAAAAAAACAATGGCACAAAGATGGATGAGCCTTTTTGTAGGGGTCTTGCCTGGTAGAACAGGCCCTGCCTTTGCATAGCAAGTTCAGCAGTCATCAACAGGCAGGAGGTCATATTATTAACTCCTGCAGTGCTGTACTCTGGCAACAAAAACTGTGAGAAACTTTGTTTCAAAACAGAGCAAGACTGTACCTTCAGATTCTATTTTGTTTACTTTTTGTCTTAAAAATAGCAGTCTTCCAGTTGGAAAGCTACCATGGTATCATGGTATTTGCAATCAGATCTTATGTGGAGGTTTGTTTTATGTTCTTTCTAAAGATTGCAGATAGAGCAGCAAGTTATAGCATACCCTATCCTGGGGTGATTTGGGGGTGTTCAAATAGCTAGTTATGTTTTGTACCAGTGCCTGAAGAATTTAGTTGCTGGTAATCTCTGAAAGTAATAATCCAGCCTGATCCAGTTTAGCTTGTAATATTCAAAAGCAGCACAGAACATACAGCAAGACACACTACAAGAGCTTTGTATTCACATTGATGTAAGGAAAGATTTATTTTAATGTACTCATGGATTCTTAGAACCAGGCATTTGCTATCATATTATCCTATAGCATGTCAGAGAAGTAATGTTTCTAAGAGAAAGATGGCAGATTGTCAACTACTGATGATGGTAATTCGGGGATGTAGCACTTTTATGGATAGAATAACAACAGAACAGCCTTAACTGCCTTTGGCAAAAAACACTATTAGGTATTGACAGCATAGTAAGTTAACCTGAAAGTCTTGTGCTCTTACTAGAAAGAGGAACATAACGTTTAAAATCACACAATAGTACACTACTAAGTGTACTATTGTTTCGAGTAGGCTCTGGGAAGCGGGTTGCATCCGTTGTTGTTCAGGACAACAAATTAAAAGTACACCAAAAAAAGATGATTCAGCTATTAAATGCTAAATAGAAAGTGTTATTCTGTTTCAACCTACAGTGAGAACTGCAGTTTGGTTTTCAATAGGAAAGGCTAGTTTACTCAGCTGAAGAAAAAGCTGAGGGCAAACTCATAGCAGCCAAATCCTGCTTGAAGGGGAGCTGCAAAGACAATAGTCAGGCTCTTTGCCATAGGGGCAAGTGATGTAAAAAGGGGCAGTGGCCGTAAGTTGCAGCTTGGGTGGGTTTAGTCAGAACACTGAGAAAAACACCTTCATCAGGAGGGTGGAGCAGCAGTGGAGCAGGCTGCCCAGTGGGATCTCGCCCCTGGAGATTTTCAGTGCTTACACAAAGCCACAGCTAACCTTATCCAGTGTCAGTGTGAGTTCTTAAAAGGGTTATACTGGAACTAAAATTGATTGAAAAGACAATTTAAAAGTAAACCTTAGTACATGAGAATCTTTTAGGACTAGGTGTTATAATCACCAACTTTGAGTGTGGAAATGTGACAGTCAAAAAAAAATATTGAGCACCTACAAATGACAACTGGAAATTGATAACAGGCCACTTTAAGTCATGTACCTAGGCACGTGTTTTGCAAGGCAGCTGGGTATCCCGTCCCAAGAGATTTTTGTTCTATTTAATGCCTTTTAAATAAATCTTCACAAAAAAAAAAAAAAGAAAGAAAAAAAAAAGGAAAAAAAGAAGGAAATAAGAAGTCAGAGTCAACTTCTTTGTACCAAAAAAAGACAAGAGCAAAATTCTTTGAACTGCTGTAAACCAGCACTTTTCAGTGGTGTTACGAAAATATTGCAGCCGCACATGCTGGTTTTTAAAGTGGGACCCATATCACTGTCAAGATACTGACAACCTGTTGTTTGAGATGGACAGTCTCCTGACAGAGGTACAGACATGGCAGCTTGGAGCAATGCAGAGATAATTTGTTAAAAAAAAACAAAAGACACACGCAGGATGTTACATAGGGAGTGTTATTTCTTGCATAGATTTTATTCTTTTATTAAAAGAAGAGATTTTTATGGTAATTTCTATAGTGGGATTGGGAGCTTGTTCCCTTTTACCATCTGGTTGATGATTACAAGAGCATCTTCTCTTGCCTTTATTAACAATTTTTTGAGATGGTCTTGGTATGTTTTCATACTGCAAGTTAAGCTATGTGCAAGCCTTAAAATAGATATAGTATTAATCCTAAAGTGAGGGATGCCTGCAGCTCTCAGAATTTTCACTCCATGTGACAGTTGCCAGACCTGTGTGTGCATTTAGTTGGTTTGCATTGTTAGAGGGATCCACAGAGCTTAGACTTGGAGCCAAGGTTTGTAGATCCACCATAGTGGTCTTCATGTGCTGAATTCTATACTGTGGTGTTCACATTTTGTAATAACAAGTCTTTGATATATATGGTACCTTTTACTCTACACACTGCTGTAATTTAGGAACACAAAATAAATATTCTTAAATATTCTCAGATGAATCAGCTGAAGTTAATAGAAGAAAGCAAAACACAGGAAAACTGAACAATATGAAGTCGAGGGATTCTCAGGGAAATTTTCTTTCCATTCAGCACCTAGTCCTCTGTTTTCGCATGACTTTACCTCATAAGCAGAATCTAACTTACTGTCCCCTTCAGAATATAATTAACTATCTTTTTATGAATTCATTTATGTGCTAGTCCCCCTAGCTCAGAAAAGATCCCTCTTAGGCCAGGTTGCTCAGTCCTGCACCCTCTCCAGTTCTGCCTGTCTCCAAGGATGGAGATTCTTTAAGCAGTCCCTTCTACCATTTAACAGCTGTCATGGTAAATTGGGGGGTTTTTCCCTAGTTCCTAATGAGAATTTCCTGTGATGGCAATGGTGTCCATTGGTGCTTTTTCTATCATCAAGCACCTCTGAGGAAAGTCTGGTTCCATCTTTTCTGCACCCTCTCCTGGGTAGCTTCAGGCAATGGTAGGGTCCTCCCAAATCCTTCTCTTCTTTGGGCTGAACAAACCCAGTTTTCAGCCTCTCCTGGTTCATTACCTGTTCCATCCACTCACCATCTTGCTGTATCTCCAATGGACTCACCCTGGCATGTGAACCTCTCCTTTACTGGGCAGACCACCCCTGGACACGATTCACCAGATATTGTTTCACAAGTGCCACAGAGAGGGAAATAATTGCTTTCCTTTCCTTTCTGGCAGCACTCTTGCTAGACAGGTCTCACGTGGCCAGCCCCCTTCACTGGCAGGGTGCACTGATATGCAGCAGTCAGCCCTGACTGATAAGTACAAAATCCTGCGTGTGATAATATAGGTTACTTTTTGAGCACATGCTGAACAAGGAGGCTTCAGTGGAAGTTAGAAATACATACTTTTGGAATCCTCATGACAAAGTGCTTATTCATTCTGTAAGTAATATAAATTTGCAAAGGTTTTCTGGACAATTTCTGAGGGGAAGGACACAAAGGTTGTACAGGAAACAACCAAAGACTTGCTTAGGTTGGAGGTGAGATATCTTCTCTCCCAAATCCTTTGCGTAAGAGGATCAGTGTCAATGTCCTAACTGAAATCCTATCTGAAGCATGTTGTGTGGAATAAAAACCCCAAACTGTTTTCTTTATCATTGGTTAGTTCCATGAATCAAGCTCATCACTTGCAAAGTAAGTGGTGCTGCATTCATTTCCTGACCAAAAGATAAATATAAGGGTGAAGCATTATATCTCTTTTCTACTCACTCCACTCTTATCCCAATAGAATTCTGTACCCAGAACTTGGCAGCCAAATGTCGATTATTCTGCTTGCCCTCTTATGCCACCATTTAAATCACTGATGTCTCGGTCCAGAAGCTTTTATGCAAGTTGTTTGTATGAACACAAGAAGAGCAATTTAGGTAGCTAAATGTAGGGTACCCCAGCCTGACCTCCAGCTGCCACTCCAGCTGAGCATTCAGGAGCTGTGACTTCTGGTCATATCTGCCAGGCCTGTGCAGGGCCTTAGGTGAGTAACAATTCTAGGCTGAGACTGTATTTGTCTTCAGCTCTCAAAATGTTATTTTAGAGAAAGCTTGAACTGGAAGCACTTTCTAATATGTAGCTATTACAGCATATCCAGTCTAAAATGCCGGGCAAGGAAAAAAAGTAAGCAAAGAAAATTAAAAAGCCACTATTATATCAACCTTAGTATAAAGATAAGGTCAACAGTGTAAGTGAACTGCCTAATACAAAGGACTGTAAAGAGAAAAGTGAGCCAATTAAAGCTTCTGATATTTGAGTTATTCTGCCTAAAAATCCCAGTGTAATACAAGGCACTATCTTCTGTATATACCATGACAAATATCCATGATTTTATGCCTTGTTAAGAAAAATGTTTCCATGATATTTGTATATCAACTTTTAATATATTATGCATATTTCCCACTAGAAGAAGGGACCCAAAGTCATTAAAAGAAATTTGCATCTCTGGCTTATGAGTGGACCAAAGTCTAGGATGATTTTCATCTCAAGTCCCACCAATCTCCTATAGAAACAGCTACTGAAAACATGAAAAAAATCCAGGATAATGATACACTATTTTGTTTTTAGACTGAATATCTCATATGTTCCTCCCAACTTTTCTTTTGTCTGTACCCTGAGGTTCTTCTAGTGAGCAGTTTTCTCTCTGCAGTAGAATAGAAAGGATGAAGTCAGGATATGTCTCCAAGAAGTCTCTATAGCTGTCAAGTATAAGGATTGAAGTATTGATGATTTAAAAGCCTCTTATTGATACATAATTTTCAGATTTAGATCTTTTTTTTTAGTAGGACACCCATTTTATGTACTGCTTATTTGGATTTAATTTGTTATTGATTTTGTTTAGAAGAAAGAAATTATACAATATTCCAGTGTTTGTGTAAAAAGAATATGTATTCTGAGTTGCACACTGGTTGTTGTCAAAAAGATAGTCTCCTGCCTCTAAAAAATGGGCACCTCTCAGACAAAGACAAGTTCTTTTTATTTCCATGAAGAGTATGCAAATACAGGGTTAAATGACAGTGCTCTTATGTAACGTACAGATAGTTCAGTTTTGGAGTCTTGGACAAGCTTGGTAACATCACTTGCTGTGCACTGCCGTGAGCTTTCTAGTTCGTTGGAACCATTTTAGTAATTAGAGCATGATTTATTCTCTAACAAATGTCTGAAATCCATTGTTAATGTCCCTTAGAGAACGTATTTCCAGAATTATCAAAGCTGCAAAATTATTTTAGTTATTGGCCCATTAATTACATTATAAATTTCTGCATTACTCCATTGCATCTTTATAAAGAATATGCTGCCTCTAATTCTCGGCTAAACTTGTTTGTATATATTCTGGGATCACACCAAAACATTGATCTTTGTCAATATTCATTAGCGCTATTCAGCTGAGAAACCTAATGTTTTGGCATCTTCTCTCAGTGGTTTTGTTTTGGGGTTTTTTTAAGGTATAATTAGGAATTCCAGGAAGAAAACGTTTCCATGTGGGAGAAGGAATTCTTGAAAACTTTGTAAAATGCTGTAAGTGACAGCACATATATGTATGTATTTAGATGAAGATTATAATGACAGCAGTCCATCCAGTGACCTTAAACATCTGTGCAATGTGCTTTCACTGGGGATTGGAAGGGGAAAACTGACATTTCTTAGCTGGTTTGTAAGTCTTTTTATATAATTCAGTGAAGTTGATATGTGGCATTTGTTTCACCCAGAGACTTGTTGATAGCTTTCTTATAAGTTATATCAATCTCTTGTATATCTGAAAAAAATATGGATTGGCAGTTAATTAGAAACAAAGCAACATAGGGCCAACAAATCAGCTCTCAGATGCTTTCTGAGGTATGCTTTCTTATTTGGACTTTCTATTAAAAGGCTGAGTGCTTTGTTAAATTAGATGGCTTAAGGAGAATGAATGGGGTGATTTTTGTGTTGTGTTTTACAGTTGATAATCTTCAGAGCTACAGAGAAGGCATTGGGTTTAATATTTATTAAAATGCGAGAGTTGCGTTTCACAGAATGAATCTAAAAATAACTGTAAGAAGTTGAAATGTGTGATAGTTTCTTTGTAAATTCTAATTAATACATAATAGATTCCAATAAAAAATTTGCATACAGTTCAGGCAAGGATTTTAAACTGCTTTACAGAGGCATATAAATACTCCTACAGTGGAGAAATTCAAAGAAAGGAGCTGAAGGACAGTTCTAAAGATACAGCTTATTTCCTACTCTTCCAAACCTCTCAGTTCTTAAACTGGAAATTAAACACGGGGCTCCTAAAGCTCTTCTCTTCTACCACAAGGATATATTGTCTCCCTTTAGATATAAAGCCACAGAGGACATGAATTATTACACTGAAGAGTTTGTGAGTTGGTATTTATTAGTCTTTCAGAGAAGTCACATAATTTTTCAGGAGAGCAATAATTCATCTGATGACCACAGACCAGACCTCATTCTGAATATTTAATTTAGACTAAAAGGAAGGCCTCCTATTACATACCAAGTTTTTGCATTTTAGAAAGTAAAGTAGAGTATATGCTCTAACCCAATAAGAAGGTATGAGCTCTTTTAATTCAAGACACATCGCTCCTATAAAAAATTGATAAGTACTAGTTAGTTTTAACCTAGTCCTTGTCCTCTGTAAAGCTGAGTGAAAACACAGGTTTGTGGTATGTCTTAAAGGTAAATACATTGAATGGGCTGTTTTTTCTAGGGTTTGGATTATTATTTACAACATAAAATGTTAATATAACATTTTTATTTTTAATGGGTAGAATATCTATTTAAAAGCAAAATAAAACTCAGAAATACAGGCACACATATTCACCTATCTAACAGTAAAACTGATCCCATTTGCTAAACGTGTGTGTATTTCAGAGCTCAGACCTTGAAAATTTTGAGAACCCTGTATTCCCTTACCACAGTGGGAGGCTAAGGAACCCATCATCTTGTGAGATGCAAGATTAGATATTGCAATAATCTCCCACCCCCTCAATATTTACATCCTAATATTTCATCATCCTCCCAAGTCCACAGCCTTCTCCAGTATACAGGGAGACAGATGGCTCATAAGATTACAAGCTATGGAGATTTGGAGCTACAGACAGGTCCCCTGGTATTCTAAGAAAATTAACAATTTATTTAAACAGCTCTGTCAGAAGCAATCCTCTTTGCCTCATTTTGTCTCCTGCTGGCTCTGTCTCATGTAGGATTGCCTGCACATAGATGCACTGGTTACAGATTAGTGATGGAGGAAAGAAAAGAAACACAGTCATGAGCTATGTGACCTGTGGACACTGGGCAAGCATATGAGTACAACCAGAATAACAGACAAAAACCACTGCACTTCTTATTTTTGTACCATCTTTAGAAAGAACTCTCTCTTTTTGGGAGCTGAAACAGATTCTTGCCTGTTGAGCGGCTCTAAATTAAGTCAAAGGATGATCTGTATCACAGTAGTCCCAAGGAATATCAGACTTCAGATAAGGAGGGCAGTGCCTGACTGCACCCTGCAAAACCATCGCTGCTGCTGCCTGCTGATTCCTCACAGCCAACAGTGCTGCCCACTTACTGGTGAGTTCCCAGGAGCAGGCACACGATCAGCAGGTGATTGTTTTGCAAAGAAAAATCTTGCACTCTGCTGATTATTGTAGCACTGTGCAGTTTGTTGAGCTGGCCAGTGATAACAGGTTGCCAAACTAAGGATCTGTTTTTTGTGGGAACTGTAGCGCTGAACTGCTGAGAGGCCACTTACAGGGTGGAGTGATTAGCCACGGGCTTGGTGTCACACATGGGGAACATGTCTTTTTGCTTCTTTGTCGCTGCTGTGCTGCAGAGGTCTTACTCTGGGGGGCTCTGCAGATGTCTTACTGAAAGGGAAGGATGATCATTTGCTGTCCTGTCATTTAATTTTAATGCCATGGGTAGGTAAGCCTGTGTGCCAGTTAGAGCTCCTGCAGCAGGGGTGTGTGATGGTTGATTCAGCCCAAGGCAGTCACTTATTTGATGAGCCTGCTTCCCCTCCTGAAGTGTGCTGACAGGGCAGAGTCCTACCCAAGGGTCTCACCAAAGTGAGTCTTGTGGTTTACATTGCAGCTTTGGCTCAAGACCTGCTCCCGCTGAACTCTCCTGGTGCTCTGCATTTCTGAGGAATGCAGATCGGGGGTTCAGCAACAAGGATACAACACCAGCTGTGAAATGAGAGGCTGCAGCCAGTCACTGCCCAAGACCTGAACAAAAGAGATGAGGTGTCTTAGAGTGTGCAGTAAAGTCAGCTCAGTAGGAAAATGGAAACTGGGATGTGTGCTTTTCCAGATCTGTTTGTTATAGAAGTTCCCTTTGAAAACAGTGCTGTTTCTCTTTTACTTGGCAAAATAAGCATAGTTTCAGTAATCCTCATCTGTCATATATTTTAGCATAGCTTTTCTGAGTGTGAGTGAATGTAATTGTACATGCTACACAGTTTGTCAACAGTATATTTGCTTATGACTGCACAAGGGCACTAGGAATGCATTTGCCTTTTTCACAAATGAATTACAAGGGATGTACAACTATCCTGTGATCCTCCCTTATCCTGTCCCTTTCCATCCATCACTGTGGGTTGAAATCTTCTTTGTTAACATTATTACTCCCTTTGAATTTTCTACTATTGAATTTCTGACTGTTCCTATCACTTTTTTTTCATCATCAGCTAGAACTTCCTCCGTGATATTTGGAATATCCCCTATATATGCAATCATCCCTCTTCAGTGCCATCATTAAATTTCATTAACATACTTCTCTCCTTTCTATGACAACCATTACTGAAAACATGAAACAGCATCTGTTCCCACACTGGTCCCTGGGGAAAATCAGCTCTCAGGGTGTCTCCAATCCAGCAGTTCTGTCTTCTGCATAACACAGGGGTGTCTCTCTCTACCAGACCCATCCCCGTTTGTTCTCTGCTCCTCAGCTGAACTAATGATTTCTTATGTGGTGCCACCCTCAAATGCCTTAATCAGAAACATCTAATCTTTTATAATTACTTTGTCAAGCAAATCAGTTCTGCCAGGTAGTTTGATGGTTTGATCTGGCATAAGAGTTCTGTACAAAAGCAATGCAGCTTTTTACCCCACTTTTTACTTTTTTCTGTTTTCATACTTTTGTGCATTTACGTGAGTCTAGTTCATGCTTCATCCTTTTCCTCAAGTGCTTGTGATACCACCTTCACTTTCCTTGTTCTATTTGTGTATACAGCTGAAAATCCTTTAACAATCTTCTTAACTTCTTTTGCTATATGAGCTAAACTTTCATCAATTCTTCATTTACTCCTACATTTCCCAGCCTTTAAGAAGTACATTTTTCCTGCTGATTAATGTCTGTTGGTGGGTTGTTTATTTTTTTTATAAATTCTTGTAGTTCTTGTTAATTCTTAAGTTTTTCATCCTATGAGATCTGGAGCCTTTTCTTATCAGGTTCTTTTTTCTTCACTAGAGAAACAGGGAATAAATTTAGTTTTCTGCTTCAGGCCATCTCCAGCCTCCATCTTCTCTCCTACTATGGTTATGAAGACACAGGCTGTCCTAAGGAGAACAAATAAGTCTTTGCTCTCTAATTGTCATTACAGAAGGCAAAAGCAGTTTTCTGCAAGTGTATACACATATATTTTTTCATGTGGTTTTCCACACTCAGTTAAAAAAATATGTCAATGGAAACTTAACTTCCCTCAGCTTTTCTTTGTTTAGATCCACGATATATTGAGAGGTTTTCTATTTCTTATGCCTGTAGCAGAAAACTGCCATACTAAGTTTTTTAGGATGAAGTAAAAAAAATTGTCAGCAATCCTATTAACCTACAGTCCACAGGCATAAATTATTTTACATTATTATTTTATGGTAGTTGCCCTAGTATATGCCTATACTAAAGCAAATTATTTATCATGGTAAATGCTTCAGTTCTTAGCTGCCTTATATCATGTTCAGTCATTTGTACTTTTACAAAGGAAGTTTAACTGGAGATGTCCCCAAACCCAACAACTTTTCTCATCAGTGTTTATGATATCAGCTCCAGGGATTCAGAGAGTAGGACACAGAGTCGCATTTTAGGCTCACAAAAAAAATCAAAACAAAACCAAACCCCAAACAAACAAACAAAAACCACAAACCAACAAAAAACCCACCCAAAAAAAAAAAAAAACAGAAAAAAAACCCACAAAAAAAGTCTAAGCAGGATAAGTCAATGCATTATTTTATTAAGTAAATGAAATAATAATTTTAAGAAAGATAAAGTATCAATCATTCCAGTGCAGTAATGTTCTAAATTGAACTGTTTCAAACCAAGTAGCAACTCAGCCCTGGAGGACCAGGTGTGGAGAAAGAGCGACAGCACCAAGCTTAGTCTTGAACCTTTTCTGACAAAGATGAGGTTGGGGGAGATATTGGACTACAGTACCAGTAAATCTTGCATCAAAGTATAAGCTTTCTGGACTTAGTAGTGACTTTACAGGGATGTCTCCTTTCCATGGGAGAGCATTAATGTGTGTATAATCTTACACTCTCTTAAATATAGCTTTGAAATAAGCAGCATTGAAAAGTCTTTGTGAAACCAAGAATTTTGCCTTTTTCATTTCTCTCCATCCGAAAACCTAGAAAAACCAAATGTTTCATGACTCTCTCTTGACTTTATAAAGAAGTTCTTGGTTTAATTTATAGGATGTCCAGCTTTCCCTTAGTTTCTCAGACAGCCCTGGTTTTAATTTGGCAGCTCTCAGTGGTTTCTGCAACATGATTCAGCTGTTCACTGTAACAGCCACCTTCCCACGTGAAAACATTTCCAAACACAACCAGTCTTGGATATAATTACTCTAAGGAAAACATTGAGAAATCCATAAATCAAGATCAAAAAAAGTAAAAATACAGTTACTGTCACAGAATATTCCCCTTTTCTCTCCTCCATCTACACCTCAGAAGAAGAATACAGGTTAACTCATGTAATAACTGATCTCATTGAACTAAAATCTGTTGAAAATACAAATATTTATCTGTGTTCTAAAGGCCATTGCACTGTAAATGAGGAAAGTTCAACAGCTATCAGTGTTCAGGTGAACATTCTTCCAATGAGAGATCACTGAATATCCAAAGATGATATTACATGAGAAGATCTTACATATTTCCTGCAGAAGGATATTCTGGTTGTAGGAATAAAACTGATAATTTCTTTGATATTATAAGAAAATGACCCACTGAAGCAAACAAGAGAATCCGCTTGCACAAACGATGTCTTTTGTTCCCCAAACTGCCCTTTGTTGAAAGGTGTCTGATGCTGAATGCTCCAAAACTTTAGGATAAAAATGAGGGAGAGAAGATGGAGTTATTCTTGTTCAGAAAGAGGCAAAAAGCACATGGGGTAGATATGTCTCAGTTAATTCAAGCTTGTCTGTCTCTCTCTTCTGCTTTGTCTTCCTTCCTATTTTGATAGTAGCAGCTAAATGTGGATGATTAACATTCTAATCTCTGAAGCACCTGCATACAGCTAAAGATTTTCTAGCCTACCTACAGGATTAGCAGGCCTAGTGCTGAAGTTACTGGAATTGGGTATTAAAATCACAAAGGGAGTTTTGAAAATCACAAGAAGGGTGACCAGCACCAACTCAAGTCTGCTTTTAACTTAGGGAAGAGTTCCTTAAAGGACAGTCAGCAAACTTCTGTCTTGAAAATCCTGCTGCCCAGTCATGTACATTTAGTAGTGGCCTCATTGGGACAGTTTACATTTAATTCCTAGGACAATTATCACTAATAAACTTTCATTTCTGATGCTTAGTACACTCTTTGAGGGGAAGAATCAAAGCACATCTTTATTTTATACACATCAAGAATGTATGGATTTGAGTTGCTCAGTGGTGATGATTTTTTTTTCATAAATTTTGTGGTTGGATAAGAATGAAATATGAGAAGCATGAGTATTTTGGTTTAAGCTTTGAGGTAGCAAAGAGACTAAGTAAAGTGGGGAGCATAATTTTGCCATGGAGAGGCGCAATTCCACTGAGATTGTTAATGACTGCAAAGCTGATAGAAATCTAATTGATGTCCTGGAATAGAAGGTCAGATAAGGTCAAATATAAATAGTGTGTGAAAACACAGAAAGATAATACGTACACTTTGCACTTGGTGTGTCTGGGACGAAGCAGTTGGGATGCTCAGAACCTGTTCACAGATATTTTGCCTTTTCTGAAGTCTAAAAATCAAGAGCTTAAATTTTAAATTATGAGTCCCCCAGAAATGCAGATCTAAAGCAGGACTGTTTCCAGCAAGCCAACACCATGGCAATAGGGATGAGTGGGTATTGCACACTTCATTATGTACAACTCCACAATGGCATCACCTGTGGGAACACACTGGTAGCAATAATCTTACTGTAGATCACACCTTATGTGAGAATATGGAATGCATGGCTGGAATCTTGCACATGCAAATGAATGGAACTGGTCATACTGACAAGAACCTGGTGACTCCCTGTCCTTTCCTTCTCTTGCCAGTCTGATCTCAGGGTAAGAAGTGGGGATCACAAAAGATTGTTTGTCACAAGAAGGCATGTGAACTTATTGAGTCCAGTGGCAAATGCACTCAATTATATGAACTTATTTATGGAAGCTGCTTTATGTATATATCCATTCCTCCATTTTAATTCTTTCACTTGTGCTTCTAAAATTTAACCCTGAAAATCAGAATTGTATTAATGAGAAAAAAATGCTGGAAATAGTGGTAGTTTATGCCAGTATCAGTACACTAGAGAATGTCGTATTGCAGAAAGTATATTAAAAAATTTAAAGAAAGAAGTGACAGACTTTGATATTAAGTAATTCATCTTCTTCCCTTGGAACCACAGAGAACTGACACATTCATTTCAGACATTTTAATAAGAGCATTAGTGAAACTGGTTTTTCAGCAAACCAAGTTGCTGTAATCTTACACTTCTTTTAAATATACAGAGTTTTTCAGCTTTACCATCTTTATACAGAGAAAGTCATTATATTCTGCTGATTATCTTGTGACAACAAATATCTCAGTACTGTGGCTTTAGGAGCCAGAATTAAACAAAAAGCAAGAATTGAACTACCTACCTATCTACTATCAGTGTTGCTTTGCCCCTGAGCAGTGGATGCATGGATCTCTGTGTTTTGTCTTACTAACAATCCCAGAATCTCCTGTGAGCACCATTTTTGCTTCTGGAATCCCCAGCTGTATTGCAGTCCTCACCTGGCATCCCACTGGACATTGGCACATACCTGTGTGGTATCTCTACAAGAAGAGAGACCCGGCAGAGTTCCTGTAACCATATTGAGACAAGTGTCAAGCAGGTTTGCAGACACTGATAAATTCATGGTCCAGAGGGCATTGTCCACCCTGGAGGGTGTATTGCTCAAGACGCTGCTGGCCATTCGAGCAAGAAGTATTGTGGCAGCAAGCAGAGCAAAGGAATAAGAGGATGGAGAGCATATTTCAGTGTAATTATAATAATTTATAACTCGGGGTTGTTCTCCTGTTAAAATCTCAAAAGCAGAATATTTTTACTTTCTTATAAATTATTCACAGTCATTTGCTTTGCTTCATGACAAGTAACTTCTTTGCTTCAGACAGGATTTTCAACCTGAAAGAATGGAAGTGTTGACCCAGTTATGCCTAACAAACAAAACGTGAAAAGAACTAAAATTAGAAATTGATAAAATAATCTTAGTATGAGCAAGAAATAAGGTTCTTTCTCCTTTCTGTTCCATCTGAATTTAAAATTGGTAAGGCTATTTCATTACAAAAAAAAAAGAAAATAGACTTCAAGATTAAACTGGTCTGAGAAAGATGAGGTAACATATATGGAACATTATAAAAATGTACATTTTAAAAAAAAATTGGTTTCAAAAATACCCTAAAACAGAAGTTAATGCCTTATCAGTTCTGCAAAATGTTCATGATGCTTGCCAGACTCTCATGCCCCATCTGCAGCCTCTCTCCTGCAGACTGTGACCCTTGTCATACAGCATACGGATTTTTGATACTGTATTGAGGGCAGTGTATAGGAATTGAAAAAGTGGCACATGACATTTAGTGGGTTAAAGATTCTTTGGTGGCATCATTCTCCAGACTCGAGTAGTAGATAATAGGACTGGATCTACTCACTCCCATATTCAAAAAAAAAATTGCTGAAAAGAAAAAAATATAAAGGCTTCATGGAAAACCTGTGCCCCTTTTAACCTTTTAGTGTATCCAGTGCTAATGTATGGGATGTTATTAACGTATTGATTGCATATGCCATTAAAAGAGTCTCAAATGGTTAATGTAGGTCAAAAAATTACTTACCTTCTAAGACGTAGAGATCAAGATACTAAAAATTATGAGACTTCCTTAAAATTCCTAAAGCCATAGTTAAAACATTTAATGGGTAACATTATGTTAAAAAAAAAAAAAGAACTTGCACTTAAAATTCTCACTAGGATCAAGGATTTGAGTTTTATTATCTGAAGTGCTTCAGAAACTGGTAGTAAATAACACTTAATTAAACAGATTGAATAAGAAAATATTACATTATTCTATAAAGAGAAGAATCCCACAATTTTTGCAATGTGACCTATGTTTGCTCTTCCAAGGACTTAACAGAAACAGGGTGCCAAGAAGTTTCTTATCTACTTATTGGAGACAGTTATGATCATATTCAAGATATCAGAGGGGTTGTATGTATTTAAATGACTTGCAGTCCTAGTCTGTACATTTTAAATTGGCCAAATGCATGTCCGTTTCGTTTTTCTTCAACCACTATTCAAAGTATTTGAAATCTGTGCTAGTTCATAACTCAGCTCTGAACATCCTTGAACTGCCATGCAAAGACAACATAAGATTGGAGTTTATTCTCCTCTTTGTGAGCCATGCTCCATTTTTATATCTCCTGGTGCACATACATTTCCTTTCTGGCTGTGTATTTTGCCGAGTTTGTCCTATTTATAGTAATTTTCAGTGGTTTGGTAATGTTCAGTTAAAATATCCAGGCAAATGTTTTCTGAACTGGGAGCTCTGGACTATTAGAGGTCTTCCTGCTTGCAATTTAAAAGAATACCTTGGAAAAACTATGAAGCAGTCAGTACTTCATGTGTTCCCTATTTACTTTGGATATCAGACCTAGCCTTGGCTGTATTTATGACTACTTTCTTAGGTGTTTAGAAAAGTAGTTGTTGGACAGCAGGGAACCATTTCACTTGCAGCTGTTTATTTAGTATTTATCATTTTAACAGTTCAGGAAAAAGAACATTTTCCAACCTCATTTTTTACAAGAATTCCCACTCAGTACAAGCTATCAACACCTTCACCAAGTCAGAAATATAAAGGTGGCCTCATTCTGCTTACCTTATAATTTATAATGATGTTTTGGTAACTGGTAATCTCAGCATGTGCAATGGAGTCAGTCAAGAGACTCATGTACACAATTAGTAACATACATAGTGGCTCTGAAAATGATTATAACATCAGGATTCTCAACTGTATTTTGAAAACATAATTTCTGTGTAAAGAACCTGAAACTTTCAAAGAGAGAAAGCAAGCCAGCTGCATGGCAGGCAGTGATAAGCAAAACTGAAAATCAGGCTGTGCTAATATAGAATTGTAAGCCTTTTATCTGCATTTTAAACCTTAGGAAATTTCCTCCAAAAGAAGAAGGCGTAAATATTTCTTCATTTAAATGACTGCTACTTGATATTCTGATGAAGAAGAAATTAGAAGGTTTTGGGTTGGACTTTTGTTTAGCTTGAGTTTTGCTTTCTTTTATTTGTTGCAGTTCTTGACTGCTGTGTTCACACTCTGGCTCAGATGTGCTTTTCCTATGAGAAACCTGTGCAGGTTTCGTGAATGTAGGAGATTACTACTGCTTAGGGAACAACATCACAGATGCAGTGAAGATAAGTGGATTTGTGACTTAATGATCCCCTTTCTTCCATGCTCTTCTTTCAGCAAATGAAAAAGCAGTTCTCTGGATAAAATTAAAGTGGAAGGAGGAAGAGCTGAAGTAATATTCAAAAAACTGATCCAAGCTAGGTCAAAGCCTCCCATTGATGTCACAAAATAATATGTAAATTCCCTGAATTATTACGTCTTTGCCAAAAGAATGCAATTTTTTCACCTTCTTCTGTTGCTTTACTTAGATTTACAGTGAATATTTGTATAATTCATGCCCTGTTGATGAGGGAAATGGTTGCCATTGATTGCAGTCATAGAAGATTAGAACTTTTGATCCCTTTTAAAGAAAAACTAATTACTGCTGTGCTGTAGTGCAGTATCTGAACTGATCAGTTGGGTAAAAAGGGCACTTGCCATGAGAGGCAGGAGTCAGTCAGAGATGAATATCAGTGAGTGTGAATCTGGTCAGCAGAGTAGCCACCAAAGCTTTGATATCAGCATTAGTTCATATTTGGGAGACTCCTGCATTTACTACTGCACTATTGACTTCACTTGTTAGGACCACAATTGTCCTTTCAGGGGTCTGTGACTCCAGCATATCAAAAGACATGGGACTGTTCACAGACTTAAAATTAGGCATGGGCTTAAACAACTTGATGATTCAAGCTTATGGTTAAAGTTTTCTTCCTGAGAAAAAACTATTGCTTTCTTCTGTAGCTTGTAGTCAGGAATGCTTCTAATCTCGCACTGACTGATGTGTGCTATCCCTAGCACGGAAAGAAAATGCTTACATACTCATAGCTACCTTTATTTTAGAGATGTGACTGTAGCACTTGCTGCACTAATTCCCCAGGATATTTATTTATAAAAAATTACTTCCAGAGCCTTTTAGTGCATTGACCTTGTTTCAGGGTTTAGCTGGGAGGAGGGAGAGCTGGGGTTTTTTCCTAAGCACTGCAGGGGATTTCTGTCAGGTTGTTTTAACACTTCCCTTCAGATTCTTACCAGGCTTTCAGGCTAAAGAATTTTCAGATGTAGCTAGCCATCATCACATAGGTCTTTGCATAGTCTCTGTTATTTTATAAATCTAAAATTCAATTGCTTTTCATGAAAAAAAGAAAATATATGCAAATATAAAGCTATCAGATCAGAATCATAAATGCATGGGGAAAAAAGATAACTTCTGATGTATCAGATATGTATGATATGGTGACACTGTATGGACTGGCTTCATGCATTATATCAATTATCTGTCCAAAGATTTGGAAGGTTGTTGTACCTCTAAAGAATGGGAGAAGGCAGAAAGTGAAATGTTATGCTGTTGAATTTTCTCTCAAAAACTAGAGGTGTCTTAGTAGCAGGACACCAATTTTAGAAATCAAAGTATTTATGCTCTACAACTATGAAAGTCTTAGTCATCTTTACCCTGCTCAACTGTGACCCTAACAGGTTAGCACTGCAACTGCTGTTAGCCACGTGTTTTGCTGTCTCTTCCTGAGTGTTTTCATGTACATACTGACACATGTATGGGAAGTGCACACAGGTAATCCTTGAACCTTGTTCTCTGACTGCAGAGAACGTATCTGCCATACAGTAGCATAAGACACATTTTTTAGGGTTACCAGATTTGAGTCTCCTTCATTCCCCCAAAATAGCTGGTTACATCCAGGCCATGAGAAGGTCCCTCATATATTCCTGGATAACCATGCTAAAGCAGTGATTCTGGATTGAAATGCCAACGTTGTACCTCTTCTCATAGTGTAACAGGTATAATCGTAATTCTGCCTGATCTTTGAACTCCATCTCTCACCTCTCCTGTCATCACTCCTCAATTTCACACAGGGCTGCCACATATGGACAGTGGATACACAGCCCTGTTCACAGATGGGGCTTAGGCAAAGTGTTCAGCTCCATGGCATTTCTGTGCTAATCCCTGAGGGCCTTTGGATATACCCTTGCAGCAATGCACTTACATGTACTAGTACTACTAGTAACCCTGCTTGGCCAGACAGAAGCTTAGATTCCCAGGGGTTAAATACCAAGAAGACTTCAGTGGTAGCTAAACTAGGTGTAGACAGGTGAAAATGTACAGCACTGCAAAATCTAACTCCAATACCTCTTGATTTTATTAGTGCCTCAAAGAAGGGCTGCATTATTCTAACTGCAGTGTGAGGTCTAACTAGAAAAAGAGACATTTGGAGAAATCATCCATTTATTATATTTTTCAGGGAAAAAAAGCAGTTACATAATTCTTAGCAGAGAATAGACAGAAAGCAGTAAATAACACAGCTGTTCAGCAGTAACTAGAAAAGAACAGTCAGATTCAAAGCTTGCTGTGTCTATTCACAGTGAAGGACTTAGGGGAGAAAAGATTATCATGATCTTGCTATGTGTACACTCTGAAGACAATATTGGTGGTTAAGTTCTACGGTTGTCTCTTAAAATGGGTGATTCCTAAGCATGTCAACTAGACTCAGTTTTCTTGCTGTATGTTTATATGCAATATGGTGATATATGCAGTTTCAGTCACTCTTTCCACCTCTAAGTGGACTTATTGCTGTCATACCCAAAACTGCCTGCACTTTCATTAAAAGAATTACTGTTCCTGTCATCAGCTTGGTAAGAACAGCACCAGGAAATAAGCTACCTCTAGATGAAAAGATGAATTTTATTGTTCACAAAGCTGGGGAAATATTAGTCAAGCATATAGGTTGGCTGGAAGATGGACTGTGTGGAAATGGGAGTTATGCCCTTGCTGAAGTGGAGTTCCAAAATACTGCCTGGCATTTCTGATGGTGCACTGGCATCTTGTTTGCTGTAAGATCATCCGAAGGTCATTCAAACTCTCTCTAGCTCAGTTTCTTCATCAGTAAAATTGTGACAATTGTTTTGTACCGAGGTTTCCAAGTGATAGGCTTAATTGTCACACACCACAAAACACTTAGAGATCTCAAACTGAAACATAGTGCAGAATGTGCAAAGTATTACTGCTGTTAGAAGTCCATTACAGCTCTGTTTTTCTTAGTTCAAACTGGTACTTTGGTACGTGCAGCTAGACAGCTTCTAATGTTATCTTGATTCACAAAGCACTTTTTGTGTGAGGTTTGACTCACAGTAAAATGCCAGTTAGAATTTTTTCCTCAGGAACTCACTGGAGCTTGGCTTACAAAATCTGAAAATTAAATCAACCAAAATAGGTCAAACACAAAACTATATGTCCTTATGTGTCCTCTTGTCCTCTTTTAGCAGTACAGCAGATAGTTGTTGTTTTCTTTTCTGTAAAATTTGGGCTTGTTTTGTTTCTTAGTTGGCTTTGGTAACTGTATCATAGTTACATTTTGAATACCTGCTCATGCAAGTTTTCACTCCCTATTAAATATAGTTTAAAATGATATGTTCATCTGTTAGTCGTCCAGAAATAATGTGCTGGAGATACAAGCAGCTGATGCTACTGAACACGACAGAAGAGTGTATCATTGTGTTGCAGCTTGTTGGTAGCCATCATTACAGAGATATTTTCAAACCTTAAAAAAGGAACAAAGCCTCTGAAACATAATCAAATGTTAATATAAGCTGCAGTTTTGCATTTACTTTCCCCCTCCAGCTAATTCTTTAGGAATTTATTCCTATTCACGTAATCCTTTAAGTTGATATGTTTATTCTGTACCTAGTTTACAATTTCTATTCATTCTTGTGTTAAGTACGTGAAGGTGCTGCTTAAATTAGTACTTGCTTCAGTATTATACATTTTTGAATTGGTTGTTCAGTGCAGTCATAATTCAGTGAATAAATTTGTTAATATTTGAGGTGGGAAAAGAAGTAAAAAGGGAAACCATCTATACCAGTCAGAGCCCAGCTTTCTGGCTATAACATATTATAATTTATTTAAACTCAATCAATACTTAATCTGGAGTTTAAATTCTGCTAAAGATCTGTGGCATGGCTAAAAGCAGCTGGTGCCAGGGAATAAAATTTTCTTCAGACTGTGATTCTGATGAATTTATAATGCGCTCTAAGGGTGATGCATTGACCTAAATTCACAAAAGCACTGCTATTCCTATTTATTATTATGAAAGGTATCCTACCCGCAGTTTTGTTCTTTAGAATGTTGTGTGGCTGTATGGAAAAGATGACAGGTTGCAGTGAGGATGACTGGAGAGGAAGGAGCTGCACACACATCCCCGGCATGTACTGGCTGCCCAGGCTGGAAGCCCTGGGGTTTGGAGGGCACTCCCTGGAAGGAGGGCAAATCCCAGGCAAGGGGTGGGGAAGCACAGGGCAGCTGGAGCCCCCTTCCACCCTTGTTTCACCAGAGGAAGCACCCAGCACTCTCTCCAAGGCTTTGTCTGTGCAGCCTGCAACCACAGACAGGGTGGTGCCTCACTGTAATTCCAGGATTTGATGCAGGAATAATTTCAGCACTGTAAAACCCCAGCATACGTTTGAAGCCAGCAGTGGGGGCAGACTTCCTGAGAGGTGTGTGTTTGTGGTGATCACTTGGATTTTTTTTTTTTTGTTATTGTCAACATAAATGATGTTGTTAAGGCAGCAAGAGGACAGTTTTGTTGAAAATTGCTTCTCCTGGTCTGTTTGAGTTTTTTCCCCTTACAGGGGATATAGACCTAGATCTAAGATTTGGTTTTCTGTACACAGTTCTTTAAAGTCCCTCAAGTCCAACCATCACAGGATAAGTACCCATGAGCAACTCACACTGAAGTGGCTGGGAATTGCACATACTGATCTCTTGTAATGATCAGGCCACTTAATTTTTTTTCCAGTGTATTTGGCAAGCTTTTCCTATGCATCATCCAAGGGTTTTTCATAGTAAGTGGTGCCTTCCCAGTGACCTGAGTCCTTATCCAAGCCTTCTTTGCTACCTTGAGAGTTTGCAGTCATATTTGTCTATTTTTGTGAAACATCTTGTTTGTTAGCAGATTTATAACTGTGAAATACTTCATCTTTTAAAGAAAGTGGAGTGAATAATGGAAATATATCATGAATAAAGGCTGACAATCCTCCCCACTTCTTTCATGATGCGATATGATGCTACTTGTGTAAAAACCATGAGAGCTCAATTCTTTATTGGTACTTGACCACTTCTCAGTTGTTGCTTTTCCAGGCAGAATCTGTGAGGCTCTCACCTCTGCACTGTTTATCTCCTCTGCTCTCTCCTGCCTTCTTTTGGGGCATAATATCAGACACTGTCTTCAGCATGTCTGTTCTCCCTGTATTTTGTGCCCACCTCTTCCCATATTGCTGTTCAAATCAAATTCCTGTTGTGATTTAAGGCCAGAAAAACTGTGGGATAGAATAAATCCACAGACTTTAAAGGTATTAGCCTGCTTTTACTCCAGCACAATCGACAGCTGTACCTAGCACTGCGACCTTACCCCAACCCCTGTGAGGCTGCATCCAAAGCCATGCTGCTTTGGAAGAGCACCACCCTGCGCTCGCTGAGGTTTGCTCCTCAGGGCCAGCCCAGAGGATGAGAACAGCATGCAAACACAGCTTCTCAGCAGGAGCAACTGTTTGTTTCGGCTCTAGCCTTTATTTAAAAATATGAAGCTATTAAACAAAAATACAAAGACTTGGAGTTCAAACTCATACCTAACTTGGAGAGCTACATTTCCAGATCCAACTGCATTTCAGACTAGCAGTAAGAAAGTCTGGGTTTCCACTTTAGTTTGTTTTCCTCTAGCTTTAATGCTCAAAGTGAGTATTTCAAGATCCAGATGCGAAGGTGCAGATATACTTACCCACTGTAGAGATGAACTGGCTATTTACAGAAATCTTGGATCCTTCCCTCTCCCCAACCTACCAGTCTGATCCACATCACAGCTTTGAACTCTTATTAAGCACAACTACAGATCATGGGTAATCACTGGGTAATCAAAAGCTATGTTCTTCTTGGTAGAATAATAGATTGGGAGCATCTGCAATCAATTATCTGGAAAAAAAAAATAATTTAAATAGAGAAAGATAATTGGAAGTTCCAACAGAGGGCTAAAGTTGTATCTTATTCTTTATCATAATGATCTGACCAACTGAATCTTCCTTATTTGTCTCTAATTATTAATTTTTATGTAAAATTTGAATTTTTCTATTTTTTTATTGAAATTTATGATACATCTTGCTTTCTCACAGGATAAAAAAAAAACACCTAACCCTATGTTTATTACAAGACTTTGATATTTCTATTGCAGTAGTGGAAAAGTAGACTGCAGCTAGTTCANCACCCAACCCTCATGTTTATTACAAGACTTTGGTATTTCTATTGCAGTAGACTGCAACTAGTTCAGTCTACTAGAAAAGTAGACTGCAGCTAGTTCATGTAACAGCCTAGAGAAAAGCATATTCTTTACCCCACAGAATGCCAGCTGATGAGTTATAAGAGATGAATATTATAAAAATGCAGTATAGGTTGGGAGCGACAGACCATCAAAAAATGATAGTGTGTGCATAGTTTTCAGCTAATCAAGGGTAGTAATAGTACTTTACTTACTTGCTTAATCTTGATTAGGTGACAGTTTTCTGTTGTTGTAACAGAAGAGGTAAACTTCAAGCCTATGATTTGAAGGAGGCTGGAGGGAGTGATGATTTTCATAAATTCAGAAAGATTTTACCAGGCAAACCTACAGACTTATTTCTCTGTGTGGTTCACAAAACTGTAATGTTTTTTCTTCCCACCGTGCCATGAAAAAACTTTTGGCTTCAGCTCATGTGTGAAACATTTTGCACAACAAAAGTGGTTTCTTGTGGCCAGTAAGACTAAATGTTCTAAGCATTCCAGGAAGCATATAAATGCATTGGTACCCTTCCTAAGGTTATGGAGCCTTATTTCTCCCTTTTTTCATTTATTCTTTCCCCCTACCCCCCACCATTTATGCTCTCTTCATCTGTGCAAAGACTGAGCAGAGTATAGTGTTTGAAAATCCTGATTATCATTTTCCATTTTTCTTGGGCTTTCCTTAGTTATATTTTCTGAAAAGAAGTTGTTTCAGTAAATGCAACCTAGTAAATTAGCTCAAATTACTTCTTACAGTCCAGGCTAACATTATGACATGAAAATTGTTACTTGGAGTCTCCCACGCCCCCGGCTGCTGCAGACCTATGTCTCCAGGCGGGGGAGAAGCCGATCACAGTCCTTCCCCAGCAGAGTCTGCAGGCCAATCCACAATGTGGAAAGCAGAGTTTACATAAAGGAGATTTCTTATCCTTCCTTGGCAATCCTGCCAGATTCAGTAAAGTTGTAGTGATGGTCAAAAGCAACTAAAATGGTGATTTTATACTGATGGGTAGGCAAATGTCTATGTGGAAACCAGATGAGAAAGTATTCAAGCCAAAAACATTAAATCTCAGCTCATCTAAGGATACTAGAAAACAGCCATCCCCTTTCTTTGATCTATGATATTTGAATCTGAATGTGTGTTAATAAGACATATATGTTGGGCATTGAGATTGTCTTCTCTTGAACAAGGGTAAACATTGCATTTGTCTCTGTAAAAATATACTTCAATAGCTGGGAAGAAAGTGGTGATTCGTTATTTTTGCAGTTGTAGAAGACATTTAGCAGCTGTGTTTATACTGGCAGACAATTTGGATATTAGGTGGCAGGACAGAGAACTGCAGATGCACAATATTGTGCAGACATTGTGCACTTACAGTCCATTTCCAGGGAAACATGTTATTTTATATTTCCCCTGGTGTCATTAATCACATTTTGTGATGTATCTCACTATTTCAGCCTATTCCTGTAGATTTATTCTTTTTTTGGCCTATCTGTTGAGTAGTTATTGATCTCTATTTCAACAAATTCCATCTCAACTACAGATAATTAAGTTCTTTTTGCTTCAGGGAAGAAAATTAAGATGGCCCTATACTGATTAGTGGGGCTACCTGTGATAATCATTATATCTACCGCATCAGAAAGATATTTAGCTTGCCTTTGGTCAGAAAAAGATTCATACTGTTCTTTGGTATTTAGAAATTAAACTGATTTCCTGAAAGTAAAAATATGCTTCTCATCTTGATCTACAGAGCAAAACAGCTGCTCTTTGCTCCTTTCTTGAAGTTCTCTAATCCCTTAGTAGGCTTTGTTTTGGTTGTACAGGTGAATCCCTTAAACTGTAGCAATGATGGCCCATCTGTGGGAGAAATATGCTGATGTAAACAGTGAGGAATCCCCCTGCTAGGGATTTGAGAGCCTGAGGAACCTCAATTCATGGGATGTAACCACAGGCCTCTTTTTGGCATTGCTTCTATATTTAAATAATGGTATTAAATGTTCCTAAGTAAATTTGGGTTGTAACTGCTCCTGAGGGTGCCCTTAGAGCCACCTCACCCTGAAAGGATCATCTCGTAGCATTGTGCTTGTCCTGCAGCTCCCTCGCCCATGGCAAACAGCCCCAATGCATCACTGTTTGGGGACAGACAATGTATCTGTTTCATAAATGCTTGTCCAGGTGTGCTGGAGGGAAGCTAAAAATGGAAAGAGCTTGTGTAAAGCTTTTGACCTTTGACTGAAGAGCTAGCTGTGCAGGAGCTCTGGCCTGGGAGGGGGGCAGCTCCCTGGAGGACTCTGAGATGGGAACAAAAGACCTGCCAGGCATGCTTTGTCCTGCCTGAGCCTGGGTATCATGCTAGGTAAGGTTTTTTTTCTCTTGGTGAACAAAGAAAAGGAGTTCTACTGACCTCTAAAAAAGAAGCAAACCCAAAGAATGCATTACACAGAGAATTAATGACTTATCCAAGATGGTGTGACCAGCAGATTGCTTGAAGAAACCACAAACTCTACCCAGTGCCCCTTCTCATGACTGGTTCAGAATGCTAAATATAACCAGACAGTATTTTTTTTAGGGATAAATGAAAAGCGGAGAAAAAAATTAGCTCGGTTTATGCTACGTGGCTTAGCCACACCTAAGGAAATGCAACTTGTTTTCAACCTTTTATTTTAGAGGATGACTGTAAGGAGGCTCTGTCCACTACAGTGAAAGTAGCAAACCAGTGTGTATAAACACTGTTCTTGTATTGTCATGAGTTGTGTGGAAAGAGATGGCCCCATGCACCAGAAGGGGGGAGCTGGGGTGGATTTTAGGCTGTGCTCAGTGCTCTTCAGAATACTGAAATCTCAAAAAGAGATTTACTTTCAGGAAGGTCATGGAGTTTGGATTTGGGAGGAGAGGACTCTGATGATTGTATTTTTATTTCTAGAAACTAGTAACATATATTTTATATATCCTCAAAGATTAAGTGGTTTGCAAAAATACATTGAAAGCTGGTGGCAGAACTGGAAAATTAATACAGCTCTGGGGAACTTGATAGAAGCGCCTTAGTCTAAAAGTCATTTATACAAAGAAAATAAAATGTCACTATCATTCGTGCTCTTGTGGACCCCATAATTTTGCCTCCTCTAAAACGCTTGCTCTTTCCTGTGATCTCTTCCATGCCCCGTTCTCTCTCTTTCTTCAGCATTCAGGTACAGCTCTCTTATGTGATGATTATACAATTGATGCTTAGTGCAACCCAGTGGAAGCTGTCTCCAAGCAGACAGCACTGGCAGCAAGACTGGAAAAAGGACCACTTGCCAGCACACTCTCCACAGATATGGTATGAGATTAGTTGGACACAGTAAAATTTAGTGGTGTTAAATAACCTCTCAATGTCTAGTCCAAGACTGCATAAAACAAATTAATGAAATATCAGTTGAAAGATCTATCAATATATACTGCAATTCCCACTCCCTTCAGATATGCTGATCCCCTTTTTTTCCCTTAATTCCTACGTTTCCTTTCCATGTGTTCATCTGCAAAAGCAGCTGCCTTTCTGCTGCAAATAGCTCTAGAGCCCAAATCAAGACCAGATTTCCATTGACTCTGTTCTCCTATGGGAATGGAGCTAACAGGCTCCTCTAGTTTCTTGCTATACACCTCTCTTCTGCACCCCAGCCCTCTACCACCTGGTCACTGTTGCTGAGCCATCCTTGTTACACAGCTGAGCAACTTAGCGAGGAGGTTCAGAGATAGGAAGTAGGTGTGTCTTGCCTGGATTTGCATGATGTTCCTTATAGCTCTTTCCCAGCTTATCCCTTTTGCTCTCTTCAACTCACTCATATGTGTGTCCCTGTCCTCCCGGGCATTACAGTGCTCTCCCTCAACACGACCCAGCCCTGTCTCCCTTGCTGTTGCCTTTGTTGACTCCAGTCCCCCCTTCAGTTCCCTGGTTCACCTTCCCTTGCAGAGCCAGCGCTGCTCCTGATAACAGTATGTCCAAAGAGATGCAGCAGGCTGACCATGTATTGTACCAGTGCCATGTGAAGTCACTTCCTCAGCTGCCAGTTGTGCAGGTCTCATCCATTTNGCTCCAGTCCCCCCTTCAGTCCCCTGGTTCACCTTCCCTTGCAGCTGACAGTTGTGCAGGTCTCATCCATTTCAGAATGCATTGACCACAGTGCCTTCTACACTTCTCGTGCAGATAGCTGAGGCAAGTCGTCAAGGCCTCACAGAAACCGAGTAAATTGAATGTTACAAAAGATTTAACAAGAGCCTAACTGACTGATCACTGAACACCACACCTGGAATCATTTAAATTTTAGCATTACTAGGCGTGTGTTTTATTTTTCCTTTTAAAATAAACCTAGGAAGTGGCTAGGTTAATGCATACGACCTTAGCCTAAAGGATAAACAGCCAAGCCAATAAATACAATGTGCAGGCTCTTGCCTATTCCTGTCTATACAGGCAATCATCTATAGCACCTGTATCCTCTCTCATAGATGTTTTATGACCAACACATTAAAGTGTAGAGAAACAGAAATGCTGGTCAAGTACAATGCATTTGAGTTAATTTCCCCCTAGGAACTGAAGTATTTAGTTGCTGATTGTGGGTTCACAACAGTCATGTTTTTAAATGTGGAATCGAAATATTGCATTTGTCCAGTTGTTTAAAAATTAATTAATGTAAAGCTTAGGCTGAATAAAAGGGACTTTCTGTGCTTCAGGTACTGAGAGGGAGGGAAGGTGCAAGGAAAGCTGCTTCAATATCCGTGTCCGGATCAGCTACTCTCACATTCTCTGGTTGCCAAAAGTCTCCAAGAGGATGCTGTGGCAGTGGTGACAAAAGGAGTTAAGGTTCAGGAAGTAGGCTGGTACCTATTATATTGCAGTGACTGTGGACTTAGTCAGCCTACAGGGATATTCTGAGCAAAGTGAAGAGTCAGAGCAAGTGTCTGCTCTGGCCCCACAGCTATTGATTTCCTTTTACTGTCATTTAGATAAAAAAAGAACCTCAAATTCCAGCTGTTAGTTACTTCAGGGTCTATCTAAGCAGCAGAAAAATGAGAAACATTTGCATTTCTATTCCTGTTCCAAGCAAATACATACTATCAAGAGAGGACAATGAAGAGACAAGGATATAGTTTTAGTCTTGTTTACTTGAAGTGATCAGACCTGGAATGATGAGGAAGAAATCCAAACCCTATTCCTGCCCCCACGCCTCTGAGACACAAATATTTTGGTTTTACATGATTCTCTTAGAACAACATAGCTCTCAATGAACTCTGTGCTATGGTTTGGTATGCCTAAGAGGCACACAAGGAAGAATGTGGGGTTTGCACTTAACAAAAATCAAAGTGCATCTTCTGACAGGTGCTATTCTAGCTGTGAGATGTGAAATGAACTGTATACACTCATTACTTCATAAGAGAGTGCAAATGTGATTTTTGATATTTCATCCAGAGTTCAAAAAATAACGGTGGTGCTATCTTGTGTAATTGTAGTGCTCCTCGCTCAGGTCTGCTACTGTTACAGCCATGAGTAACTCATGTATATACATATCACCTCACCAAAGCAAGATGGCAGAACCTGTCCCTCTTATATCCAAAAGAAATTACCAAATGTTATATTACAGTTTTAATTGGCTTCTGGGGATGTTCCCCAAGTATCTACAATTGCAGGTTACATATAATATCTATAGTATTTCTTACAGTGAAATATAAAGGAACTTGTATGAAGTGTCATTCGGTAGTTTAGAGGAATGTGGCTTGATTGATTGTGATTGAAAGTGATAAATTTGATGAAAACAGAATTTTGAGCCACTCCAGTAATCTGAAAGTGAGGAAAACAAGAGTTGCACGGGATGGTCTTTTAACAAAGTACATTTTCCTCTTGCTCTTTTGTGAATGGCCTCTGACAGTACGGCCATGGAGGGAGAGAGGCAGCGGGAGGAGAGAGAATTGAGCAATGGAAATGTGGTTAAGGCAGTGACTTTGGAGACCATCTGACTGGATTCCTTTTTTTGTCCCTGCCTAAGAAAGTCATTTAGGAGATGTCTATGGCACGGTGCCATTCCGCATTTAGTTTGGCTACTAAAAGCAGCTGCTTTCCCTGCACTCACTACGAGCAGAAGTGGACAGTTTCTCCCACAGGCTCTGCATTCTCTGTCTGTGAAGTGGGAAGAATAATATTTCTTTTCCCTCTCTCTGCTCAGTGCATGCCATCTGCTGTCTTAGGATATTGGTACTAACAGGAGGCCAAGCTCATGGGTTCCAGTTTCCTTTGGGCCTCTTAGCAGCAATTGATTTTGCTCCAGAAACAGCTGATATTGGACTTGTGGTGATTTAGTTTCCAGAGGCACTGTACTTTTGTTTTGCTGGTGGAGGCTGACTTCTGCTCACCTGTGGGGTCGGTGTGTAGTTGATCTACCAATTAATCTCATGCCTGATTGTAGCGTTCCTTGTAACTTTTACAATCCCCTTTAATCACAGTGACCAGATCCTTGTTTATTCTGTAACCCTATAAGAGCAAACAGCACCCTGCCACAGTTTTCTTGCTATCATAAGGGAGAGAGACATAGTCTTGTCTTAATTATTATATGAAATCCATTTTAATATTAATTCTGCTGTAATACTCAATTCCAGAAGCACATACGGAAGCAAATATTAATGCATTAGATTCTTTGTAATGATTTGAACTCTTTTTATTAAACATATTAAAACTATGAAGTATTAAGCTTTACATTTCCAACAGCTAGTGTTAAAAATTAATTATTTATTTCTGAATGGTATTGTATGATTAAAGTTGCACTCATGCATTCAAAACTGAATCATTTTCACCTACTGCCCCTATAAATTTCTCTAGCAAGACACAGGAAACTTGGTGGAAAAGAGTTAAATACTTCTGCATCATTTAGATCAGCCACCCCAACTGGAAGTACCTAATAATATGAAGGAAAAGGTTTTTCAGATTTTTCACCTAGTCTTCAACTGATGCAACATCTGAATGTGATTGCTCTAGATAACTGGGGAAACTTAAAAAAAAAAAGGACATGTCTAAACATGCCCAATGCAAATATTGTCAATGGAATGCAAATGCTAGTACAAAAAATAGTAGTTGGGCTTTTTTTTCCTTGTCTTTCTGGTTTCAAACATGTAGTGAGAGGAAAAAACATCTTCAGACGTAGGAAAACCTGTGCAAGAAAAAAAAACAAAACACATTTTCCCTTTAACACTTTGGAAGATAAATTTACAATTATGGTTTCAGTTAACGCTGTAAGGAAGGACTTTTCATCTTTTCAAGCTGTGAAGTCCTGTCCTCAGTGTTGGTGCTTATGACTTTTTTATTTCTCTAAGTACTGAATGGGGCTTGCAGGAAGGAAACCAAGACAGATGGGAGCAAGCAAGTAGGAACATGACTCTAGGGCTTACTGTTTAAGACACTCACCTGCACAGAGGAAAGGGAGGAAGAAAAAATGTTGTATACTGGTCACTCTTTCAGAGAATATCTGTGCCTTCTACCATAAATACCACTAGATTAAAACCAGACATATTTTACTACTTTAGACTTAAAAATTGAGCAATGTGATGATGACAAGGTCACATAAAGTGTCCCCAGCTAATTTTAATTTTCTCTTATTTTAGCTGTCTTAGAGATTAAGATTTGTCTGTTTAAACACATGCAGCTTCTGTCTGATCAAATATCAATATTCAAAATATGTCATTGAAACCTTTAAAAACTGCCAATTGCAGTCACCATCCATTTACATTTGAAATCAACTTCCAGTTATTTAACAAGTGTCAGAACTTGCATCCTTTAGCAATACACATGGCGAAACACAGTTCCACTTAATAAGAACTTCTATTAATCACTCCTAAAGTCCATTTAAATAGGAACCATTTATTTCTCAGAAGCAAGAGTATGCCATAAATGACAAGGTAATTATTGTGCATGTCTAATTCTGGAGAACGGACAGGACACACAATACCTGTTTTAAGATAGAACAATAAACATTAATTGAAATATTTTTATAACACTTCCATAATTCTTTTTGTTCCTCATTTGTTATAGACCCACAAACACTAAACTTTATACAAATTGGTTTAAACGTACCTTTCATAACACAAATGGCAAGACTGTGATGTGTTTTTTCCATTATCCTTTAAAAGATAATAAATTTGTGTCTAGCAGCATATTCGCTTATAACATACAAATGTATCACCTAATTGACAACCACACAGTTCGTAAATTAATTTGGTCTTGTTTCCTGGGTACCTACTTTACCTTATTTAGGTACTGATATTATTATTAGATTAATTATCTGTACTTTAGGTACAGATATTATTATTTTGTCCTTATTTTGTTTTGGTGCAGTGGGTTTATTTCATTGTTTCCTGCTTCACAATGACATTTATGTGACAATATTCAGATTGCAAACTATATAGTTGTTTTACAGTGCCTTTCCAAACTCCTTTGTACAAGCTTCAGTCAGTTTTACCTTTCTTTCCTACTCTAGAGACACTTTGATTAGATGCTGTTTGTGTTCAATGTTAATGTTCAGCCAGAGTCATTTGGCTTTGGGTTTTGGGGTTGTCTTTGTTTTTTTATTATTTTCTTTCTTTCTTGTTTGTTTGTTCCAGAAACAAAACAATTAACATTTTGCACGAGCCCTTTGGTAGGCCATCTGCTTTTGTGAGAACTGTGCTGAAGTCCTGGATCTGTTCAGGACTAGGGATAGGGAGAGGAAACATCAGGGAATGTTGTGGGGTCAAGAGCCTGAAACATTGTACTCCAAGGCGGCAGAAAGGGCAGGGCTGTGTGAAAACATGCATGGGGCACTGCCTCATTAAAACTAACAATATGAAAATGTCTTACAGAAAGCATGAGCCACCCATCCATGTTTTCATCAGCTGGGTAGAATTTTGCCTTAGGGCAGCATGCTCCCACATCCTTGCAGATGCAGCTGGCTTGCACGGGGAGCCGTGGCAGCTGAGCCACTGCCGCCTTGCCTTGCACTGTCTGACAGCAGGAGATCCCACTGTGACAGATCTTCACTTGCCTTTCCCTGATATCCATTCTCATCCATTAACTATTCATGCAAGCTCCCAATTAGACTATGGAAGATAAGTGCATTAATTGACAAAGTCACATTCCTTAGCGTCTGACAATATTGATGTTACCCTTTCAGTTTTCAGGTGGGTCTTCAGTGTTTTATGCTGGCTATTATTTCTTCCATGTTGATGATACACAGGAGTGGATAAGAATGACTGTACCTTCTTGTTTGAATTTTGTGACATTCTTTTTGATTTAGAAGCTTTCTTTCAGTACATTAAAGCCTTTAGTTTAGAAAACAGTCTAGTTTTCCATTTTGTGGTATTTCACCATTAAGATATTGCTCAGCTGAAGTAATATAATTTAATAACTTCCCTAGCAGGATCAAACAGGCAAGCCCTTGCTTTACCAGTGATGATTAAGGGTGGGAGTCGTGCTGTGAAAGAGTGACTAAGTGCTGTTATTGAGATCTGTCAATTTTCCTGGAAGATGGATCTGATAACTCTATAACAAGCATATTTCAGTGAAATTACCCAATTTTAGAAGATTAGTATATTTTCCTAAATCCAGTAAGCTTTTATAAAAATCTCACATCTACAAATCTGTAGGAGTTCTCTGAAAGGAATTCTAAAAAGGGAGACTCTAATACCTACCTGGCAGTCCCAGAGAACTGCGGTACAGAGGGGCATCCTATAGAAGCACTGTCATTTCACATTTATGGATCTGTAAAGACATGTAAGATTAGTTGATGCTGAAAGCAGGAGGAAATCAAAGTGAAAAACAAGGATTCTGGGACTTCAGCGTTTGACAATATTCTTCTTATAAAAGTGAATGTCAAACAAAGCCTCAAGTTGGTCTTACTCTGGCAAGTAATTAATATGGCCATTATAACTAATAGTTTTTATGAGCTGGGAGAACTATCTCACTGGAACAAATTAATTACACAATATTTTGCAATTCTTATGCTGATGGAGATTCATAGTTAGACATCAACAAGGGTACAGGTTATAACAAGAGTATTCTTGTGTGTGAGTCACGATACAACTCAATAGTGGGTAGCCATAGGCCTTATGAATGTGGAAGAAAACAGAAGTAATTTTAATAGCTATGAGGTATCTTACATGGTTTTAAATATTAGTAGTTTGTTATTTTCTGCAGCCATAAAAATGCTTTGCCTGAAACAAGTAATTTGGAACTCCCTGTTTTGTTGCTAAGTGGAAGCTTAGTTTCTGTAGAGAGAGGATTTGGTTTCTCTTTTACCCACCACCCCCGACTCCAGGATCCTTTTCACATTTGTAATGGGACTTTTATCAATATATCAGGTTTCTATCCATATAACAAGGTTTGGCAGGGCTAGCTGCTGGCCCAAATCTTTAATTCAGTATGTAAGGTGCTTTCCCTGACTCTGCATTTATTCTTGGAGGAGGCAAGGAGCGGTTGTTCAGGAAATAAAAGATCCCACGCTATGTCCTAGGAAGGAGGAGGGAGGGTTTCATGCCCATCCATGGCCCCACAGAACCCTGAGTTGCTACTGATGTAGTGTCTGCATCAGTAGAGAGGGGAAAATGAGCAGTGACACAGTTACATCCAGATCTGTGGCTGTCACTCTCAGGAGAGCAGTCAGAAAATTGCCCTCAGTCCCAACTGGATGCTGAGTGTAGTTATCCATGGTGGCTGTTAAGTGAAGACCACCTGCACTCACCTGTGCTAATGAGTGTTCTACTCAAATCCCTATCTTTTTATCTTTAAAACCAACCAAACAAAATAAAACAAATCAGGACAAAAATGAAACAAAAAATACCACCACTAAGTAAATAAAAAATGTATCTTGAGGTTGTTCCAACAGCATTTTCACCTTTTTTTTTTTTTCTTAGTAATAAAATCATCGCCTAATTGCTTATTCCATCACTGGACCAAATTCTGTGCTGGTATAAATTGGCAATAGCTCTTGTTTAACTCAGTACTACTGGCCTTAAAAAAATTATTCAAAAGTTGAAAGGAACAAACTTGGTTATTGCCTTGGTTAACAGAGCAACTGAAAATTCACAATGGAACCTAATAAATAAAGATCTTCATGTTTGTCCTCCAAGTAACATAGGTGAATTGATCCTTTTCAATCTCCCATTTAATTTTTTCCAACTAATATAATTTTCATTATATTTTTCGTAATGTGCTGTGGATCCAAGAATGTTCTTTCAAGTGGTATTTGTATTATTCTCACTCTAGACAGTCATGTATTTGAAGATTCATTCTGCAGCAGGACAGCTTTGTTTCAGTTGGTCATTTGAAAGATGTTGTAGTGCCAGAAAGTAATGAGTCCTGAACTTTCTTATTTTGCTACCGTGAACTGCATACAATTCCAGAGATGTTTGTGGTTCTTGGGTGCTGAAATGTCATCATTTTCTGCTGCTAGTCCACATTTTCAAGTGGCAAAATAACTTTCTGGATGAAGCACAACATTCAGTGTGCTCTGAGTTTCTCTTAATCAGGCTTTAAGGAAATCCTTAATCTGCCATTTCAGATTTTCCTGTCATTTGCTTCATTATGTTGCTGCGTATGTTACTGACTCATCAGTCCTTCTGATCATGCTCTTTAATATGTGCATCTATATCCGTACCAGTGTGCTGGGTCTGGCTGGGACAGGGTTAATTTTCCTCAGAGTGTGAGAATGGGTGGCTGTGTGGTGCTTAGTTGCTGGCCGGGGTTAAACCACGACACTAAGAAATGTTTTTAGGACTTTAAATATGTCTGGAAAACACAGAAGACAGTAGCTCTGGAAATATAATTTTAGGAGATCCAAGAAAGTTTTCAGGAACCTAGACAGCTGCTTTTGCCTTTTACTTTTCTGAAATTCTTAGCATTTGGATTGGGGATTTTGTGCTGTTTTCACAATATCTTTTTGGGAAAAACAGTGTATGTAATGGTGACAGAATCATTGCCAGATTTAAAAATAACCCCAGCAGCAACAGCAAAATGCTGTCCCTTGCAATTTGTCTCCCTGTACCAACATTCCTTCTATCTTTTCAGTTATCGTCATTCATGATTAAATAGCTATAAAATTAATTTTATGAGAACTTAGTGTGCTTCTGAATGCACTAGAAACCATGTGGTGTACATCACATACACAGCTTGCTGAACTAAGGAGAGAAATTATCTAAAAGTAAGTTATGTGGAAGCTTTCCACAGTCTCCTTATGTGACCTTGTACAAGGCCACGAATGTTTGAGGTCAGAGGGAACATAAATACTCATTTCTACATGACTCATGCTGAATACTTCACTAGACAAATTTTAAAATAATTCTAGTTAACCAGCACTGAAAATATTTTGGACATTGATCGTTAATGTTCTACACGTTGGTTTGGCAAAACAGTTTTTCCCGTTTTCACCTCCTAGAAAACAAAATAAAAGCTTTGCTCAGGCTGCCCCCTGCAGAGCGCACAGCAATGGGGTTTGACACCTGTGGTCTATTGTCAGTGATAAAAGAGAATTCAGAGGCAACATGTCACAACAGTGAGCTCATCTGTAGCTTACAAAATTAAAGGAAATTTAGACTCATAGTTATTCTTCAAAGTATTGCAAGACCATATTTATGGAGGCATTTAAATGCGTCTAGATGGGTATTCATTTCAAGAAATGTTTTTAATGTGATGCTACTGTACTACTTTTAAAAACAGTGTGGGGAAGCACAGGCCCTGCTGGTTACACTGATTTTCTATGCTCCCTGTAATACCTTTTTTCTTGATCATAGTCAGTGTCCCAGACAGGAATGAATTTACCCACCCACCCATGGCTTTGTTCTCAGCTTCTATCGAGAGGTTTAGCTGCACTGAAATTTTATCAGGGCTCTGTCCCTGACTGGGCCTAAACATGTATTCATTACGTGACAAGAGCATTGAGGCACTTCCAGACATTAGACAGATTTAGGGTAAATGCAAATCTGGGCTTGGAATACAAAGAAAAAGACATACAACAGGCAGAACAAATTCTGATTCCTGGTAAAGGTTGTTTCTTCCAAGTAGGGGCTTGTGTTTTACATATTTATTCATGTATCAACTCTGCTAGAGCCATTGAAACTTGCAGGTTAGCTCCAAAGTCTTTCCCTATCAGATAGTGAGCTCTTGGACTGTGCTGGGACAAGTTTTCCTTTTGACAATGCTGATCAAGACAGACTCACAAAAGTAGAACATTTCCCCGATGGATATGGATGAGCTGGGAAACACTATTGTCTGAAAATGAATTATTTCAAATTTAATGGGCCCTAAGTAATAATAAAAAATTGCAACTTTTTTTTTTTTGAGGGAAATGTCAAAAGCATAACTGTTTTCTCCACCTCACAGTGTTTTCCCCAGAGATTACATGGCTTTTATGACATCCTATGGGATTCCAAGTCCCACAAGGTGAAAAGGGGTAGGAAGTTTCTCAGATATTGCTGCCTTTCCTATTTCCTTTGGCTCTTGAGCTGCACAGTTTTTAAGGCATGCCAAATACTGTCTTCACATGAGATACTTGCCCAAAAAAGGATCGGAGAAAACATTTAATATTTTCATTACAGATTTGACACCATTGAATACTTTGAGAAACTGGATTGTTCACTTGGGTTCTTTATGTATTGGGGAAGTGGAAGGCTGTTACTTTCCCACCAGAAATTAAATACTATGTGGTTAAATCTCAGATCCCTCAGTTAGTTGACCTTTGTCCAGAGAGGCCATAAACCAAATACTGACATTAGTCCCTTTCTGCTTTGTGAGGTTACTGTTTTCTGTTTGGATCTAGAAGGAAACACCCTGGAAGTATAAGTGCTTATTCTTGCTTCAGAATCATGCTTAGCTTACTCACTGAAGTAGCATCACAGCTTTTCTAACTAAATAAAAAGCAGTTATCATATTGAGTAAAAGGGAAAACATTACCCTAAACATCCATTGTCTTTAATCTTCCATTAGGAAGAGAGATCCTGCAAAGTTTTTTACTCTGTAAAAACTCAAACAAGTTTGATGATTATAATCACTTCCAGGTTCCTAAAACAAAGATCATTTTCATTAGGAAATTGGGTCAAACTGCAGAAAAGCCTGTTGGGTGTTTGCAGTGCTGCTTCTTTAGTCTTGGTTAAGGGCTAATTTCTGTGCAGAGCTCAGTACCCCAGTCCCTATTCAAAGAAGTTGTAACTGAGGGTATTTGGCAACTGAAACAAAGACTCCAATGACTGATATGATTTCTTTCCTACTTGCACTTTGGTTATGAGAATGGTCCACTTTAATGTTTATGATGTAAGTAAGGTAGTTTTTGAACTAGATTTATAAGTAAGGAAGTTTTTTGAACTAGTTTTGGACTAGTTTTAACTAGTCACACATATTTTTTAGCTCAAATATTAAATCTACGGCTTGCCCCAAAATCTGGTTGAATATGTGATTTTGTTGGATGGAATCTAAGAAAACTCCAAAATTTTTAAAGACATTAATCTGTCTGCTTCTTTTTTTTTTATTTTATTTGAAGCATTGCTTCATTTTCTAAGGTTCACTCTTTTTATTTTCACAAATTTTTCATATTATATTTCTAGGCATGGGCCCATTACTCCACCTTTGTTCCTTAAAGGCAGAGAAATTTTTTTTTTTAGAATCAGTATCATAGGTATCATTAGTATGTAGTAAAAAGATGAAAGGTGGAATTTTTACATAATTTACATCATTCTTACTATAAATGTAAGACTTTACATCCATAGAAACTGAGTCAAATAGCCTCCTTACTGTTGATCTTCTATCTCTCGTTCATTTGCTACAGATTTCTTAAGCTGTGTTCCCACACCATGTCCCTTTTGTAAAGTTCCTGTTTTAGCATTTTTTCTGTATGAAGGACAGATTTTGCAGAAGTGACCTGTCCACATTTTCTGTTAAAAGTGATTCTTGGAATCTCATAGAGGTCTCCATTGCTTTAGAGGCTATTTATGCAAAAGCCTGAATTCTTGCTTTTCATCATGGTGAGGTTTGAATTTATAATGTGATAACATAAAAATAATGCAATTTTTTTAATGTTTGCAAACTTTTTTTCCCTTCATTTCCTCCAAGAAAGTTGCATAAGTCATATTGAAACAAGTTATAATTTGGTGCTTACGTTTTGTAGTGGAGTGTCCCTGCCTAATTTCTCTTTTATTAATTAAATAAGTATGCAATATCTTTCAGCTGGGCATTAGAAAATTATATTGATATATTCAAAATTTTTTCCGAATAGCTGGGACAGTAAATGTTGCTGCAGAAAAGATCCTTACAACTTAGCTCATAACATCAACCCTTTTACTATCATGATGAGTCTTAATAGCTGTTACATTAAATAATCGAGGCAATTAACAAATTTCTCAGGATAACTCTTCTCTTTTGACATCTTGTGGCCCAAGTTATATCCAAAATAAATTACTGAAGGACTAGAGGCGGGAGGCTCCTTCACCTTGATTTTCAAGGATACAGTTTTGGGGATGTTTAAATATTTAGAGATTGAAACACCTAAATTGTAGACCTAAGTATTTTAGATCACTGACTATATCTCTGTATAAAGAAATTACATTAAAAATGAATTAAATACGTACTGAGTTAAAAATATATTAAATGAACAGAGAGGTTTTTTTCTTTCTGACTGGGGCTATTTTCTGTTGACATCAAAATGACCTTTGCCTCATATGTTTATTTCCCTCATTTTCCCATCTCTGAATACTGAAAGATTTTTAAAAAAATCCATGTCATTTTCTATAATTTAATCTTAAATAATATATAAATAGATTTATGTTGATCTTGTAATTTAGACTTATAATATTGGCAGCAAAAATTAAGGAGCTGGCTGACAGAAAATAAAAAACAACTTCTTCCTTCCCTTGTTTTGTCCTAGTTCCTTCCTTCCTCTGCCAACAATCACAATTCCTTCTTCAAAGGGAGCAAACAGTCAGTCAAAGCCTGACTTTTCAGTTTTTCTTTTGCATTGAGCAAGCTGAAACATATTCAGCAGTGCAACTCCAGGCTCTTGTTTGCTGGACTCCAATGACATGTGCCAATATGGTTCCTTAAATTACATCTCTACTAGTCTAAGTAAAAGACAGAACATAAAACAAAATGTCTATTTCTTGACAATTTATAACTGGCATTGCAAAATATCTAGGTTATCTTCCCTGTTGCAAAAACTAAGGACAGTGTGGCCCAAATGCACAGGAATCATGGCACAGATGCAGATGAACCTATACATGTGTGCCTGAGAAACGTCAGAGTTCTGGACCTTAGTTCTGCTCTGGAACATAGGGTGGCTCTACATTTAGTGGATTGCCAAACAGCCAAATGACCAGACATTCACAGATAATTGCAGTTAGGGTGATGTATTACCTTGAAATACAGCAGGATTGACAGATCTGTCTAATTTGCGGTAAAAGGTGACGTTTTGTATTTTCTTCTTTCTCTTAGACGTGGGTTCCCACAGACATGGGTTTGGTCCTCACGGACATCTTCCACAGGCATAAAGCATCAAAGGGGTTTTAGGACTGGGGCCATGGAACATTTTCTCTAGGAGAGTGTGCCACATCACAGAGCTTTGTATTGCAAAACTTTTGCTGTTGATTAAAATCAGCCTGTTTGCCTATTCCCATAGCTGTTGGTCTCTTCACTTTGGACATCACCTTTCAGTCTGTGTTACTAACTAAATGAAGTAGAAAAGAAAGATGAGGAGTGTTTGTAGTATTTGAAAATTGAATAAATGATTGTAAAGATATCTTTTTTCCCCTTGTAGGGCTTTTATTTGTTTCATTTTATTAATTTCTGCTTTTTTAGTATCTGCACTGCAGGCAATATTCAGCATCGCAGATTCATAAGGCAACCAAGTGATCACTGGTTAAAATATGCACGCAAAATTTCTCTTAGTCCCAACCAATATTTTCCTCCAAACATTTTTCTCTTTCATTTGACACAGTAAATCTTTCATTCTGCTGCTTTTGTGACAAGTAGTGTAAAAAGAAAATGAGTAAATTGTAAGTTATGAGTGCTAAGACATGTCTTCCTTTTGTATTTTTCATACCAACACAGACCCCTGACTGCCAGTTTGGATCATAAGGGGATTGGAAGTCGGACTCGAACTGGAAGTATGGAATGGCACACCCTAACAAACAAAGTGCAACAGGTATGTCTGTCAGCTGACCATGGTCTTATCTATAACCTAACCTGAATGAAATGGTCTGGCAATGGTCCTTTTCTAGAGATATTTGGAGAAAGACAAAGCAAAGAAGGAAAAAATACAGTAGAAATGCATGAGATGAGTGGGAGGAAGTAAATGGAAATGCTGATTTGTACATTTTTTAGTTCTCTGACTCCGTTTGCACCCAGCAGTGGACAACTTGCCAGGAAAATATGATTGCTAGCCCTAATGATTCAAATATTTGTGAGGAATGGTGATTATATAACCACTCTAAGAGTCTGAAAGAGCACATTTCTTTGAACTGTGCAGCTGAAATGGGCTGGTTAAACAGGAATAGTAATTAATATAATTTACTTTTAAAAAGACATTTATCCACCAATGTATTTTAACACTAGAAAAGGAAAGTTTGCAATATCTACAATCACAAGGCAATAAATAAACAGTAAACAACTGTATTCCAGTTTTTAGAAGCTATAAAGCCAAAGCAGAAAAATGTGAAGCTGGCCACAGTTTGAAAGCAGTTCCAGGAAAAAAAAAAATTCAGGATCACTATGTTATTTTTTGTCTTGTGGTAATACTTAGAAGTTCTTTTTCTGAGACAGCACCCCCATAAGAATACATTAGAAATATGCATAACTTCACATGATGCACAGAATAAGTAAATAGTTCTTAGCACGCCTAAATAAACATCTTTGAATATTTGAGTCTGAGAGGTCAGTTAATGGTAGGAAGCTATTTTTCCTCTCAATCTTGCTTTATTTTATTCCCTTCTAACAGGATACTATAGCTTATGACATATGGTCTGCTTAAATTAGGCAGGCACTCGAAACCTTGTTCGTTCATCTCGGCGTGTGAAGCCAAGTTATCTATTAATAGGAAAAGCCTTGCCCTGGAAGAATGTGTATGCAGCAGTCAGTCTCTGCATGGGGGAAATAAAAGATATGCTACAACAGGGAATAAAATTAATTTCTTATGTATTACAGCCAGAACCACAATGCAATAGTGTTCCAAACAAAGTGGAGAAGTGCTGTTAAATCTGTATGTCTACGAGGTGTGATGTGTTTAGTGACTTGATGTCTGTGTTATCCAGCACACTGACTTTCCAGAGTCATCTCCAAGTTGTAATGGACAACCTCTATCCTGCTACCAGAGCCCAGAGAGTAATAAAGCAAGACCACCAGCTAAGACATTATGTCATTGCCATGGATATGAGCAATGAATGACCTCAGGTACTGTATTGAAATGAAAAGATTTAGCCAAAACCAAAAAAAGGTACATGTGAAAAGGATTTGTTAGTTAGGTATGTAGTTTATTCTTGTATAAAACTAGACATTTTAAAATAATGTTAGAATGAAAATGCTGCCACAAAACAATCTTACTAGAAATATTCCAAAAAATGCCCACTTTCCCATGCAACATTCTTCAGTACAACTCTCAAAAAAATCATTAAATATTCTCTTATGGAAGTGAGTTACAGAACTTACTATGGAATTGAGTTATAGAATTTAGTGATTTTTATTATGCAAAAATTTATATATTTATATAAGTAATCACCAAGCTCTCTTGGTTACTTCAACAGCCATTCTTCTGCTTTTGAAAAATGTAATTTTACAGCATGATTTTATACATCACAGCAGTGCAGAGATCATTTGCCTAGCCCATCTCTTTGACTGTCAAATATAACACCCTTCTTCTATTGGATATAAGCAGCTTGTCTTCATTTTCAAAGCCTTCACCTCATCCTACCTATCATCTCTCATTCAGGATCAAGAAATCACTTCTTTCACTGATTAGTCCATGATGCCAGCCTCCTCCATCTACTACTTAGATTTTCAGTCACTCAGTTTGAAGCTTTATCCCATGCCATTCCTTACATTTGGAAAGAGTTTCTTTAGACATCTGCAAAGCTACCTCCTTATTTTCCTTCTAATCCTGTCTGTGAGGTTCCCCTGCCATTATGCCTTCAAAAGAAGTTTCAGACTTTGGACTGAATTTGCCTAGTTATAATGAGCTACTCCCAAAAGAGATTTCTGGATCAGCTCCAAATGGAGCCCTCCCAGAGATATAAAGGCTGGTGTTTCCTCTTAGATGCATTGCCATCAATTCTGTGTGGTTACCAGTGCCTCATTCTTCAGGGGATGTTGTCTTGCTGTTGTTGGGCACCAGTGTATTTCTGCTTGAAAACACTGAATGAATTTAAGGATGATGAGTCTGGATTGCAGGAATGACTGTGGTAGTCACTGACATGTCTGAACTAAGGGGATAGTCCAGAGGGTGTATTGCCCTTTTCCTTCATATGTTAAGTTGTTGATAAGATACTGTTTATATTGGCTAAGTGAAATAGTGGTCCTGTTGCTGGACACAAGCATTAGAAATTGTCCTGTACTTGTGTGGAAAGACTGATGGGACATTTTTAGTTTTGGTGAACAATTTGGGAGAGTTGGGAGCAGGATATTGCCTCTGGTTTGTTCAAATTTCTGTTGTGGAATGAATGAGTAGTCATGGGAACTGTTGTATTGCACTGGGTCACCATCTTAGATGAGCAAATCATCTTTGCAGCCTGTAGCCTTGAACATGTTTGCATGTTGTGTAATGTTTGTATTCCCATCTCCAGTGGCAATGACTCAGGACCAAGTCATCCCTTTACAGGAATTACCAACAAAGGAAACTGGAAACTCTATGGCATCTTATTGTCATCTTTCTCTCCAGATGGTGCTTCCAAATCTCTTCTGAAGGGGCTTGTGCAAAACAGAGCATGTAAGTACTTCTGCTGGTTTTGCTCTAAGCATTTCTACTTATGGTGAACATTTTGCTTCAAGATGCTGGAGGAGGTGTCTGCCTCCTCCTCTCCCTCACCTGTCCCTCCTGGCAGTCATCCCCAGCCAACAGAGAACTGTCATGGTTCCTGAAGAGGCAGGAGGCCAAAGTTTCCCCAAACTCCTCACTTCAGGTTTTCTTTTCCTCTATACAATGTTTTCATCCCCCAATCCATCAGCATTTCCAGCTGCTGAAGGACCAGCAGGCTCCTCAGTTACTCTACATGAAGAAGCAAACAGAAACCTTCAGACCCCTCTGTTACTGCAGCACATTTGGCCTCACGTTAGGCTGACTGGCTAAAATCTTCTGAAAAATACTGTAGTGTTCAAGTGGTTAGACTGTCTTTCAGAGGAGCAGTGACTAGATCCAATTTGAAAATCTTCAACATATGGAATAACCATTTTTAAAACACCCTTTTAGATTGCCTTTCCATAATTTATTTGAAGTGGATCTGCACTTTCAGAGAGTCAGGCCAGGATTTCTCCAAGGCACCAATAACGATGTAGATAGCAAGTCGCAGTCTTGGTCAGAATTTCAATCTGAAAACACCCACAGAGTTGTGCAGATTTCTCAAAATAAAAACTAAAATCACTCCCAGACTGAGCTTTTTTTAGCAAGTTTCAGCATAAAGCTGTATTTTTGTAGCCAACCTAAAAGCTCTGAAAATAAGTTTACGTGGAAATGCTGAAGCCTTACTTATAGCACTGGCAATGGCTCTAGCACTCAATGATTTGATGCTGAAGGCTATTAATCCCAAAGAAAACTTACTTACTTGGAAGAATTTGAACTTTGGGGGTCAATGAGATCTCAGAGGAAGCTGGAGTGAAAACTAAGAAAAGCTGATTTTGTCCATGTAAATCAATTGTTACTGTTTTCCTGTCTGAGAAAAATTTAATGCAAAGACTAAGGATTTATGAACAGGAAAAGGGAGAACCTCTAAAGGTCTTGTAAGAAGTGATTAATAACGTTATCTTTTTAGATAATGCTATTTTAAAACCATGCTGATGGTTTAAGTGAAGGAAAAACTACATAGTTCATTTATTTGCCCTGGTTTAAACTTATGGCCAATTTTAGGTTGTGATGCTGCAATTGCAAATACTATTTTGTAATACTTGACCCTCACATTTCAGCAGAACTTATAGAGAATACACAAGAATCATAGTAGTAACATGGCCTAGAAGATCTGAAGAAGTTTTTTAAGTTGTATTTTGAGGCAAAAATATATGTCAGACAGATCTGTTTAAAGGGAAGCAGCAGGAGCATGTAGCTTTACTGGGAGGCTGCATTAGGCAGAAGTGCAATTCTTCCAGTGTAGCATGAGAAGCTCACTCCTTAGCTTCTACCAGGGATATTGAGAACTCCTAATGCCATTAAGCTCATGTGACTTAATTCCCTAGGAAACCATCACACGATAGTTCTGCAAATGGTCAAGACTCTGACATAGGGCCTGAATGGCTTCCTGTCATTGGAACTAAAGAATGCTTGGAATCAGAGCAATAAATCCTCTCCTTTGCTACAGACGAGTAAATCAGAGCAACTCATTTGGGAGGCTGAAGGCAAAACATAGGCAATGAAGACTATTTTGTGTATTGGCTACAGGGTTTTTGTTAGGTTTATGGTTCCATATCAATCTAAGTAATGGGATCCTACTCTGTCTTTTCACAGTTTAAGAAAAGTTAGGTTTTTTTGAAGCAATGACAACAGGCAAATTCACGTGTCAATTAGAATAATGATGATTGAGGTATTTTGAAATTTGTCTGCTTCTATTGAATTCATGCAAGTAAATTACTAGCAATTGAGCCTATGTCTGTGGGTGGGCTTACAATTACTAACTAATAACAGCCAGCAATTAGTATGTCTCCTTTAGTGCATTTTCTTAATTTTGTATTGTTTTCTTGATTATTCCAGAAAAGTCAAGAATTTTAAAAAATTTAAAAGCTTCTATGTGGAGAAAAACATATCACACTTAAGTAGAAACATGAACAAACTACAATCTATACAAGGTTTGTATATATACACTATCCAGGCAGTCTAAAGGATGTTCTACACAGCAGTGCCAGTGTCTCATGTTCAAAAGCATGTCCCACACAGGACAGAGGAAGCAGGGCAGAGGAAGCACAGTAGCTCTGTTCCTTCCTATTTCTCCTTCCTGAAATGTGGATGGCACAATATTTAAGTAAAGTGAACTGTGAATATTGAGCAGGAGGAGGAAGATGTTGTATCATAACAAAAATATTAATCCTGAAAGTGATTGTTTGATAAATATTTTGGAGATGGCTCAGTAATCCATAAAGAGAAGAGAGGCAATTATGCTCCTATAGACATTTTCTCTGAGCTCCTAAAAGTGCCACGTGTACAAAGTGCTTGGTAGTACCACTTGTCTGAGTGCCACTAGTACAAAGTCAAGCCAATGTTATTTCTTTTTTAAGAACAGCATTAAAGTAAAGAAATATTTTTGTGAATTCAAAAGAAAAGTTAATTTTGAGAGGCTGGTACAGGTGCAAATGATATCAGGCTACCACAAATTACACAGTTTCACTGTTCACACAGAAATATATCATTCGAACAATCAAATTAATCCTTTCAGTTGCTTTGACTCAAATGTTTAGGATACACTTTTGTTATTGTAAATTATTAAGTTTCAGACTTTTTCCTCAGTGAAAGAAAACACATTTCAGTATCTCAGAATTCCCCTCTGAATGGAAACACAGCTTCCCAACCAGTTCCCCTCTTGGACAAAATTCCTACTCTCCTCATCCCATGAATGGCACAGTGAAAGTAGAGCAACAAAGCTCAGCAAACCAGCGTTTCCTCAGGAGGATTCTGAGCCACTGTGGACAGATATATGCTTTTACATTTCACTAAAGTCAATAAACAAAACTGCCAGGATGGCTCATCTCCTAATAGTCTTACGAGCAAAGAAAATTTATCAGGCATCAAAATCATTGGAGCAGTGCAAACTTTCCACATGGTGTTATAGTAACTATAGCAGTGCAAAGATCTGCTTCACACCTTGAGCTGCTTCTTCAAGGATCTGTGAACAACTCTTCCCTTCAATAAAATGGGGGTAAGGATATCTGACTCTTTTAAAATATTTCTGAAACTACATTTAATATTTTACTGATCAGGACTGTTTTGGGTCAACTGATTTTATTTTTATTTAAACAGGAATATATAGGAAGATAGAAAATTAATTTGAATTAAAATAATAAACCCATTTTATATAACATATAGAAGAGATTCTGTCAGAAGCTTTCCCTACAGAGAGATGGACTCCTGTCTCTTAGCTTTTAAATAAGAGAAAAATTATTTCTAATCCTATCAGTTCTCAACACCGAAATAATGCCTAACAACCATTTTCCAGTGATGTTTTTTTAAATCAAAAGTACCATTTTGACATTTTCTGTTTGCAATCAAATTCTCTGTGGCTGGTCTTTATTGTGGCCTTTGTGCTAGAAGAGAAATGCCAAAAATCATTAAAACTGATATTGCAACATAAAAGAATACAACAGTTTAATAGGAACCCATTTGAATATGTTTATTGTGATTTTTTTCCCCTCAGAGTAAAGCAATGGCATAATACCCAGCTGCATGATAATATTGGCAAGTGAGGCCATGAATTTCAACTGCAAACCCTAAACACTGAATGTGCTGTGCTTTTTAAAGAAATCCCCCTTTGTATGAGATATGTAATACCCTTTTGTGCTGGAGTGGTTTGCATAATAATAGTTTTCTTTAGTTATTTGTTGTCAATTGATGGAGCTGCAAAGTGAGCTAGACCAAAGTAAGTAACAGCATAAAAGATTATTTTCAGTTTTTTGCTAATTTTTTAGAGATTTTCTTGTCTCTTAGATGTAAATACTTCTAACTGTCTTCAGAAAAGTTATGCACTTATTAACATTATAGACCTGGTTGATACTTTTCTTAATTTCTACCACTCTATTTGAGCTTTTCTTTTCCAGAAGAAAGAGGAACATTATTTGCTTTGAGTTCACTCCTGAAGAACCTCAAACATATAATTGGGCATATGATCAAGTGGTGTAAATCAGCATAACTCTCTTCAAAGACATTGATACCTTGCTTAAGAGTTTAACAGTAGGACTGTTTGATCAGAGAAGCCAAGTTTATGTTATTAACTCTATAACTTATATTAGAGTTGTGCATGCATTATACTGTGCCACTGAGATAAAAGGTACTTTCTGACTGAAGAGCCATCTTAAAAAATTAGACATATGCTTAGACTCAGATTTATCCTATAAAACAAAATTTTAAGAATTTTCTGAAGAGATTTCCCATGTATATTTTTTTTTAAGATTCCTCTTGGGCTCTTTGATGTGTTCTAGTCTGGGTAGTAAGTAAGGAATATTTCCCAAAGGAGATATAATTACATTGATGTGGAGCTCAATCTTATTCACAGTGAAATCTAAGAGGAGGACTAAAGCCAGGGGAAGTTCCTCAGCTAATGTACAATAAACTAACCGTTATTCTAACTGATGCTATCAAAGGATTTTTCCTTTGAAATCAGCAGAATTATGCCAAGTTACTCTAGTTGAGAATTTGGCCATAAAATTACATGTGGTTTTGAACCTCTGGCCTGCAACCACTGCAAAGGGACCATTTCCAAGCAATCCCTGAAAAGTAACAAAGAAAAACAATGCTATTACCCATTATCTTAAATTCCAAGTGCAGAGAGGGTTCATAATCTACCTGGAAAACATTTAGAGGCTTGCAAATCAAAAAGGTCAAAACCAACTGTGTTAGATTGTTTCAGAAAAGCTCACAAGGTGGATTACCATATGATCAGATTTTAGCGCTGCAAAGAATACCCAGGCAGAAAATAAATGCTCCAGAGCCCCAGTAAGTCTTTTTATAGCTTCATGTGTCAAAATAAGAGACCATTAGACACAGACATCCTAAAAAACTTAAATGAAAAAATCAACGTATCCCTTATGAAGTGACCATATATTACTGTTTTCTAAAATATCTGTCTTCGCCAAACAGTGCAACAAGAAATTTTCACAGCTCCAACCAGTAAGAAACATGCTATCAATTAATACCAGAGACAGAAATACTATCATTGAAGGCATGGAGGAAGCCCTAGAATCTAGGTAAGAGAGCATTATACTGATTATATGCTGTGCAAATCTTTTAATCTGGAATCTCACAACTGAGCCATGGGGTTCTGTCCTCTGAGAAATATGAGTTGCTTCCTATCAGTTGGATACCAGATACTCTTAATGCACTGCAGGCTATGCAGTGTGTTATACTCTCAGAGGTAGTGAAATGTATCAGCTCAGATCATTCTCTTTGCCTAGGGAACATGAAAAAGTTATTGCAGGAGGAAAAAAATTCATTGGAGTTTTCTGAAATTTTTTTACTAGGAAGGTATAGCCCATGCTTTGCTTATTATGTCATTATAAGGCACTCTGAGCTTTTTTGGGAGTAAGTGCTTGTGACTCATAGTCACATACCTTTCCCTGGGATTCAGCCCTTTCCTCCAATTTTCTTATCCCTTTCCCCACATTTCTGGGGTTCTGTGATTTTTTTTCTGCTCCCTAACAGATGTAGCAAGAACCTTATGTGCTCGCCACTTTCTTTTTTAATTTCTCAGAAGTGTTGAAGTTTTTGTTCACAGTGCACAGTGAATAAGAATTAAATGTTTCTGTAAAAAAAAAAAAAAAAAAAACACCACAATTTTTCAAATATGTCATTTTAATGTGAATATTCCAAAGTGATGCAGATGGCAAAAAAGTAGAGGAATCAGCCATGGGGTTTGTTTGATTTTTCTGAAACAACTGTTGCTTAGCTTGCAAGGTAATGAACTCTCTAGCAAAGGCAATACATTCAACTTTTTCTACTGTTAATCCTCCTTCAGATGATTTGGCAAATCCATTTTGGTATTACATGATGTACAAACTTTTTCTGATACTATGATACAAGTGATTTTTATTACATGGGAACTGTAAGTCCATTCCTGGCAGGCATAATTCAGTTAGATCCTGATACTGTGCATTTAGGGTTGGTACGTCAGGCGCCTTTGCAGAACGAATCAGAGTTTAACTGTAAGAGAGATGGCTTAAACTTGCATTTTGTTCAGTTGAATTTAAGGTGCAGGAGCATCTTTCTGTCTTGTATCTCAGTGCATGGATCCAAAATTTTTGCTCATTTTTGGGCCATATCCTGATTACTGCCTGTCTCCTTTTCAAAATGTTTGTGCCTGACTGCATTGGGAAAGACAATATCGCTTTAGATGGGCTCCTGAGACATTCCTATATGATAATTTCTGTGACATTGTAGCAGTGTAGCAGCTCTTGTATACATTTCATCTGACAGTTTTCTAGTGCAATGAAATGTTTTAATACATTTTAGCTGAAAAAAATACTGATTTTTGGCAGATAAGTGAAATCACAATAGCCACTACATTCTCCAAGTCCATAACAAGTTGTGGTGCAGCATTCCAGGAGACTTCTGAAAGTCCTCTACCCTTCTAGAGTGAGCCCAAAATGACCAAAAAAAAAAAGCACAGGATGAAGGTGGAAAATAAGTCTTTCCCTGGTGCTAACTACAGTGGATAGTGTTGTAAGGAAACAACAGACCAGGGAAAATTTATTTCTATTCTCTTTCTACAACAACTTAATAAGAATAGGACCCAGTTTCAAGTAAACTGAGCTTTTTCAATATTTTGTAGCCTCTATGCATGAAAATGAAGAATTCACCTCATATAGTTTTCTGGTGATCCAGTCACTGAGAAAGCCTTCCAAACAGCCAAGGCCTGAGCCTTAACGAATTGAAAAGCTTATAAACTGTTCTTTGGTTATATGTGCTTTAAAACAAAAGGTTTATTCTTACATGCTGGCACGTCTTTATTGGCATCATTTATTTACTTTGTATATGAGTAAGAGCATGACTACTTTTATACCAGCACATTTGATTGTGTATAACTTTACACTTACAGGGACCTATTGTTGGTTATGAGGAAAAATAAAATTTCTGTAGAGTGTTTAGTTAACACTCTGTTGAAGGTAAGCGTGACATATCTTTGGAAATCTCTTAAAGGATTATTTCTAATGGTGCCATTGGGACCCTTGCTTTGCTTATAAAAATCTATGTGAATTTATAATGGACAAAGATACAATTATCCCAGAATAGCTTCAGGAAAAAACATCAGATTTCTTTTACAGGAGGTGCACATATATGGATAGCACTGTATGTTACTATTCCATGGGCAGGCTGGCTTTTATTTTCAATGTGAGACATATTCTCTTACCACTTCTGATGGTCAGAATTAATTCCCTTTAAATCAAGATATTGCATTTCCTAAGTGGAATTAATCCTTAATCATATGAATACAAGCCAAAGAATAGTCTTAGCCAGGATTTTAATATTGCCAGTGATGAAAATCTGAATGCTTGAAGTTTCTTGATATTCTTGGATCTCTGAGAGACAGACTATCAAAGTCTGTCCCAGCTTAATCCAAGAAATTGCAAACTCAATCTCATTGTAACAAAATAAATCATATTCATGGGCCTTTTCCTCTTTTCTAGATCAAGAATTCTGCCCTTTACATTCCCACTGAAGCTTTTCTGCAAAGTCCTTATAGAGCTGAATGAACCTTGTTAAAACTTAATTACATGTTGTATTAAAAACACAACTGAAAATTACATTTCTTACAAGTTGGTGTTTAATTGTTAAGAGATAATTCTATTAACTCCCCAATGAACTTATTAAATAGATTTCTTTCTTCTGAAGATGGAGGGACTCTCAGATGGGCAGAACTGAAGTTTGAATTGAACAGGATTTTTAAGAGATCCACAGTTCTCCCAGCATCTGTGTATATTTAAACCTGAGGTCTGGTCTCAAGCATGACTTACTGTAACAGCATCTCCACTGACAGTGAAGTGCTTCCTCGATAGATGTGAGCTGATTGTCCAGGTACTGTTGCTAGGAAAACCAGCTGATTAGGGGGCCGGCGTAGCAGCCAGCTGATGTAATACATGCTTGATAAAGCTCTTATCAGAACCTTGCACACTTTCAGGAATGCTCACAATTCAGCTGGATTTATCAATATGAAAAGAGCCCCATTCTTTCTTCATTTTAGTCACCTGTTGGGAGCTGCCTCTGCAGAGTTAAGTTTTTTAAGCTTGAAATCATGACTCTGTCAACTTCTGCTGCTCCTGCCCGTCACACAGTGACAAAGGATGCAGCAAAGGAAATGCCATGTCAGAGAGAGTGTTCTCCCTCTATATCTGTCCTGGTGACGTGAGCGAGTCACAGTGCTTTGAGCTGCTGTTCTGCCTGCACAGCCGTGCACTCCTTTGAAGGCCTTTCAGGGGCTACCTGCAGTGAACCATGTCATTCAAATTTTGAGGACAGAAGCAGAGGAAAACAGGTCATCAGAATTGAAGTGGGGAAAAGTCTTTGGCGTAATGTGCAACCGCAATTGTCTCTTTCCAAGCCTTCAGTAGGGTAGGAGGACGAGGATGATGATGAGGATTATTATTATTATTATTATTTTTATTATATTTAGCCACCAGATACTTTTGAATAATGTTATTTAAGAATACTAAGTCAAAGGCAATCCTCTGTTTTTTATAAAACTTCCATGTAAGTTATTACTAAGTTATTACTAATCATGTCCTTTGCTTCAATTCTATATGCAAAATACTTCTGTCAATCAAAAGGGAGGATTTCTTTAACAAAAATTTCATTCTTTTCTCTATGCTGCCAGGAAAGATGACTGAAGAAAACCTTTAATTCTGTGGAGAAATGTAAGGAAATTATGTGCTAGAAACACTAATGGCTTGCTGATCTGGTCCTTTTTGCAACTGCTTTGTAAAATGCAGATTAGCTCTCAGATACTTTCAGGCAGGATTTTATGGATGGCACTGGGTTGCCCTAGGAGTCCCTACACCCTTAAATTGAGTGGTTAGTCAGGCAAAGGGGTGGCACTTCCCTTAGCCAAGAACTACTACTTTAGCAATGTTTGCCCTTTAAGATCGTTTTATGAAACTTTGGCTGTCAGAGTGCACTTCAAAACACCCTGTCATGTACACCCCTCTGAGATGGAGGGATCACTGAGGGAATATAGCTTGTATTGAAGATCTGAGCAATCACATGCTTTGAAAATTTGGCTAGAAATGATTGTGGGATACGTTATTTTGTAGAGATGTACAAGATGTGAAAAGGAGGAGGTGATGTGCTGATTACACCCAAATAAGTGAAGCTTTCCTGCCTGCAAGAAGTTATATAAAGGCATTCTGGTCAGCCTTCCAAAATCGACTAGTTAAAGAGATTGTAGTAATTGCTAGTGCAAACTTTATAAATTCAAATAATCTGGGCATATTTGCCCATGCAAAGGCTTCTATTCTCATGGCTTTGGTTTAGTGAACCACCAGTCTGCTGCTAACAGGATAATTATAGGCAATGCAAAAGTCCATTATTATCTTAATGCTTTTCCAGTTCTTCTGTGTCCCTTGAAGCAAAGAACAGTATGAAAAGGCCTGATTTTCATTTTCTTGGAGGTTTTTTTGTTGATTTTTTTTTTTTTTTATCAAATACAGTTGTGAAAAGCTGTCTGTGACAAGCAAGAACTGTGGGATATTTGGGCTTGCAAACAGTTTCATCAAAAAGTACCACTACAGTATCGATTATAACAGGGACAATTTTGTCACTTTGAAGATTCTTTGCAAACTTAAGAAAATCCACAGAGTGCAACAGGGGAAAGAGAAGAGGAAATCAGATCAGGTAGAAAGTGCAGGTACACAGAGTACACCTGCAGAGGCAGGGAGAGGTATTGCATGCTGCTGATTTGCAAAGAAACCAGTTTATATATCAGTTTAAAGATAACTTGGTTGTCTGTCACAGGACACATGCTTCCTGCAAATTGACTCTGTCCTTTCTTTTCACTTACAGTCCCTGACCATTGAACCACTGTGGATGAATTGTGCATAACTGGGCTTCAAAATTCAAGATACTGCTAAGATTATTCTGCAATAAACTCTTCTGATTGTCAGCAGGAGGGAGCCCATGGATGCCAAACTAACCCCATCTCTGCAGCCAGCTGGGCCATCACATGAAAAAAAGATTCTTACTTCTGGATCACTCAGACAGCTGTGTTGTCCAGGTGATTTTTTGGATGTGTGACTGTTCTCTATACTTGCCTTTGATGCCTTTGATTTCCCATTTATACTTCCTGCTAATTTCTTCATGGCTTGCAGAAGGCATTAGTTTTATGTGTCTTCTCTGCCCCTGCAGTCCTCACTCACATAAAAGCTTCACCACAGTATGCCCTTTTATACCTTAGTCATTCTTGCTTACTGCTCTACAAAGGGCATAGCCGATCCTGGGAAATCTCTTTCTCTGGCATGCTGATGTATTGTGCTTAATGTATTATCAGCAATGACAGATCTGCCTCAGGCAACTCCAGCAACCCAGAAAGCATAGGGGGTTTTTATACAACAGCTCTTTTGAAAACAAGTGTATATCCCACGCAGAAAAACTTTTTTTCCCTTTGGTTTCCTGCAGGTCGAATCAGTAGTTGATGTACACAGAAAGACAGGCCAACATGACCTTGCTCAGGTGAAACCAACCTGAAAGTAGCTGTAACTATGCTGAAGTTTATTTGTACTGTCTATTTGTATAACATTGCAGAGAACTTCATGCAGCACACAGCAGAAAGCAAGTTCTAGAAGGGATCCTACTGTTACCCCAACACCGAAAGGGCAATCCTGCCCTTGTTTGGGGGGCTGTGATGTAAGGTCCACTCCTACCACTGCATTTGCATGAGAAAGCAAGAAAGCCTGTGCTGTAAGGCCCGGGAAGGCTGCACTTGCTAATTAGTTTGGGGAAATAGGAGGAGGCATTTCAGAAAAGCTTCACATTTCTTACACACAGTGCAGCTCATTTTACAGTTACATTTGAGCTTTTAGGATTACACAACATTTCTACTTGGAGAGACAGGGCTGCTGTCCCAAACAGATTTTTAAATTGTTTTTCTTTATTTTAAATAAGTCCAGAGTGAGTTGTTTTCTTGACAAACTGTTGGCAGTTCTGTAATTTTGGACATCAGGAATGCTAGCATAAATCCCACACCTGCGTTTCTAAATTAGAGTCCAAAATAACTTTATTCTCTGATTGTAATTTAAAGAAATTTCCAGGATCCAGAAAGGAACCAATCTTTCAGAGAGTTTCACTTAATTTAGCAGCTTGTAATGATCAGGAATTTTTAATCTGTTTGAAATCTCCTTTCAAACTGAGCTCTAGCTATAACCGATCCTTCGGACTAGCTGGGTATAGTCAGAGTGCCAACAGCTAGAAATACAAGTGCACAGTGCTCTTCTGTCCTCACAATACACTTGAAATCTCTGTATTTTGGAACTCAGCCTGAAATGTTTTTTGCATGCCTTCTCCTCTCTTGACCTCAGTTGCCACAGTGGCCCCCTGCACAACACAGGAAAGCATCTTTGTTTTCTATCAGACTCCATTTTAATATGTTAGGGAGATGAAGAATAGTTTTTGAAGCATATGCAATACTGCATGTGTTTTGTCTGTATTTCTACTATGTCATGTGTACATATCACGATCCAGAAAACTGGTTCAGACATTTTCTGGAGCTAATAGAAAGGGAGAGATTTATGAATTATATCTTTTTCAAAAAGAGGTCATGCACAATGTGGCTCAGATTGCTCACAGGGCAGATGACAGAGCTATTTGGTAGGCCAGTGTTGTATGGCAGAAACCTTCCACCCACATTCAGGACAAAGCTTATACTTAGAAAATTACACAGTAAAAATGAATCTGCAGCTGACCATTTAATCCATTTAAATTTTTTTATGATGTCTATCCTCTTTTTACCTGCTCCCATGGTGAACAGAGGCAAACTTGGACACTGCAGTGGGGAGAGAGCGATGTTTAATAGGACAGAAAAGAACTACATAACACCAGTCATGCATTTGCTTATTTGGCAGCTGAGAGGTGTCCCTCTCTCTTGCATTTAGTTTTACCCTTGAGCTCAGAAGTCACTATAAGCAGCAACAGGCCTTCACAAATGTGCTAAAGAGGAACCTCTTGGGTTGGCTTCTCAAGGTGCTTTATCTTTTGCTGACAAAGTGGTGTCAGGGCGAGAACTTAATGAAATCTTTAGAGAAAATTTTCCAGTGAATCAGGGGATCTAAAGGTACAGACTTGTAGAAAACCAGTGTAACACATGATGTATCTTCTTTTATTTGTCTTTTGAAAGGCTGAAAGCTCAGCTTTTTGGCAAACTGTAAAATCATCTTCTTAGCTGCATCCATTATTTTTCAGGTTTCCTTACATTCCAGAAAAAAAGAGGCCAGGACAGTAGATTGCAGTAATTTGCAGTTTATCTCCCACTGATATCTTCAGTCTTGAAAGTTTCTTGAGCATCTCTGCTACACTCCTTAAGAAGACTACCTGGGCAACAAAGCTGTCCAAACATGGTATGCCAGTGATTCCCTGTTTCCATCTGCACCGTGGAGCTGGATTCATGTCAGCAAGGAGGTGCCTCTCTTTTTCCAGAAGGAGAGTAACAAAGTTTTCTCCCCTGTCTGTTGCAGAAACTCAGGATACACCATGCCTTCCTGAAGAACTTTGTTTCCAGTGCTGGACCAACGTTTCTGTCACCACAGAGGACTTCCAAGGCTCCGGTAGGACCTTTTATGGGATTGCCTTGTTTACCACAGAACTGTTTTGCTTCACTCAGATGTAGGAAAGACAAGTGGGCAGAACCTTACAATGCTACTAAAGATCAGGACAGTAGTGGTAGAAATAGAGCTGTATACATAAGTGGTTTTTCTGAGCACTAGCAATTTGGAAGGAAAATGTAAACAGTGTCATGATTCTGGAGAAATTAATGTAAAGTTGCCAAATTTGCCAAAATTGTTTTTTCCATTGAAAAAGATGTGGGCAGAAATGCTCTTCTCATGTTTAGGAGCTAGGGGGGTTTTTTTGCATTTGAAAACATATAAGGTGTTCAAAGGAGTTGGTAGCATTAACCTCTTGGAAGAAAACCACCTTAGATGCACATTGGCCATCTCAGCCCATAGGTCAGAAACTGAATGCACATGTAAAATCAGTTACTTTCTGCCTGATAGAATAATATATATGAAGAAACAGAGGTTCCATTTGCTGCTGCTGAGCCGAGAGCTGGGGAGCACTGCCCTCCTAGCACCCCAGAAACCAGGTGGTTGCTTTGGGTCTGAAGGACAGACCTCAGCTGGCCAAAATCAGCAGGAAGGTGTCAAAGGACTGGGGACACCCCCAAAGTGCAGATTCACTTGTATAAATACAGAGACTAATCTCTAGAAATTGCTGCTCTGGACTGGATCATTTCCACCAGCAGTAAAACAAGGCAATAGAGATGGTTGTGGCCGGTGAGAAGACAAGAGAGTCCTACACATAAATCTTTGTTACTGAAAAAGGGTTATTTGTTCAGATGTGGAGGGAGGAGGGCTTAATACCCTCTCATACCTCTTGTTGAAACTAACTTACAAGGCTGCACAGTGGGTGTTTGGAAGTCACCTTTGCTAGATGTATTTTCTGTTTTAAAATTTCACGTTGTAATGAACAGTCAGGAAATCCAGATGTGCTCTGTTACAATGAGAGCATTTTAAAGGGGCACATATTCTGGTGCACTCTCAGGTCAGGACCTTTCCATACCTTTTGTATTGCTTCATTGTTTATTGTGAAGGAGTTTGATTTTCTCAACAACATTGGGTGATTTTTATGAAATATGTTATTTATTGGATGCAAGTAGATACTAATACCCAGGAACAATTCCTTTCTTCTGATGCCCGTTTTATACATGGGAATTTTGCAATTAGATTTTTACATTAAACAGATTCTTTCTTTGAAAGCTTAATTAGCTCTCAAGTTTAGATTTGGAAAAAAAACATAAAATGAATGAAATTAAATGTTTCTTTTGGATAGCACACTGACAGAGAAAAGGAAATCCCTTGCTGAGGGATATTGCAGTCACGGGTCATGAATGTTTAAGCAGGAGTTACTGCCATCCAGAGGAGAAAAGCCATAAGCTGCCATATTTCATTATTTTTTTAAACATAGAAAGTAAACCTAAATGGTTGCTTCCATTTATTTCATATTAAGGAACCAAAGTATAGATAAATAATATAAATGTACCCAGGAGTTTTGGGGGGGGGGGTTTATGTAGGTATTTATGAAACAAGTTCAGCACAACAGTGAAGAAGCACAGTGAAAAACACACTCATAGATGAAGAAGCACCAGGTCATAAATGGGATTTATTTTCCCTTCTTCAGCTTGAGATATTTAGGGAAGAGGGTGCTAGGCTCCAAGCTTTGTACATGACCCAAAAGTGAAAAGGAGATGTATAATCTGGGCCACTCGTAGCCCTGGTGACACACAGAGGATGCCCCTTGTCACAGAGAGCTCAGCGAGACACAAGTGGGGATGTCAGGGATGGATTGGGATCTCCCTGCAGGGCACAGGGCAGTGCTGGCCCAGGAGGGCTGGTGGCAGAAAGCACCCAGGACTTGCAGGGTGCAAGGTTAAAAAAAAAAGGGACTTGCAGGGTGCAGGTAAATCAGGACACTGGGTGATGTAGTGGGCTGAAGGTATTTTTCACAGCTCCTCATAACCCAACTAACAAAAAACCCCTGGGCGTCCAGCTCCAAATGAAAGGTCCCTCCTTCTTTAAACCCTCCTTCCCCCAAAAATGCCAAAAGCACAGTAGAAAACAAAGAAATAACTGATTTGGGGAATATAAAAGGAAAAGGGGAGAAGGGGAAGTTCAGCATGTCCCTGAAGTTGAAAAGGAACAGAAATTCTCAGCTGAAGAGGAAAAGGAAATCTGAGGGGGAAAAAAACCCAAAGTATTGAAATGTAGTGCCTTTTTCAGACAGTCCATCGCCAGTCACAAAGTATAGAAAATCCAAGAGTGGCAATTCATTTTGCACAAAAACCACTAACAAAAATCCTCCCAAGAAAGGTCTTTCTGAATAACATCTTATATAACATCTGTAGCTAAAGATCCCTCTAACACTTTATCTCTTCAATACTTCTTCTCCTTCATCAGGAATTAATTTTCAGGTGCTCATATCTGTCCTCATACGCTGAGTGTAAAAAGGCTGGTCCAGGCGTTCTGTGCGGCTTGTGCTGGCCGTTCCTGGGTAGGGAGCTATTCCCGGCTCAGGAGTTATTCCCGGGTGGTCACACGGGCCCTTCCCGCGGGCACGCGGGCCGGCAGCGCCCCCTGCCGGGCGCGGCGCTCCCCCGCGCGCTCCTCGCCCGCGCTCCCGGTGCCGCGGGGACGCGCACGGGCACGGGCGGGGACCGGTCCGGGGGTCACGGCACTGGCTTCCAAAAGGAAGCCGCGCAGGGATGGCCAAAGCCCGGGCGTCACAGCGGGGGCGGGAGAGCTCTGAATTCCCGTTCTCCAGCCTTGAAGCACCTGTAACTGCTTTGCTGGTGGGGGGACTTTCAGGAGGGAAAATTTCCCCATCCGAGGTTAACGGTCTTGAATTTTAGACCATCTCTAAAGGCACCTACTTAGCTTCCCTGGTCAGAGTTTGCCCGCAAGCGTCCCAAACATCTAACCCAGGAAAGAGCAGAGCCCAAATCCCCTGCGAACGCAGCCAGGTATTATCGGAGGCATCTTCATGTTTCATATGCAAACACAGTGCCCAACTGGGTTAAATGAATTAATTCTTAAATGAATTAATTCTCAAGGGTCTCTGCTTAATGGAGGGATTTCCAGAAGGACCTCAGCCTAAGAGCAGTGATATGCTTGCCCCAGTCTCAGATTTATTTGTTGAGGCAGGAGAGAGGTCAAAAGCACTGAGCCTTCCACTTCAGTAAGTTATGTGCCTGATGACCTGCTGTAGGAATAACTATTGATCTCTGCTTATAACTCCTGTTAAGAGTCCTGTCCATATTGACAGTCCTGGAGCCCCACATTTAAATACTAGGAGTGCCAAAGACAACCAAGCAAATATCTCAGCTTGCTGTCTGCAAACTTCCCTTCTGGCAAAATATTTGTGGTTTGATTGTTTCCATTGACATGTAAAAAAATCTGAAATTTTATTGGTTTACAGCCATTCAAAATAAAAAATATTTCAAAATAATGTTTTAGGTTTTTTAAACAGGTTATGTTCCCTTCTCCTCCTGTTTAATGCTGAAACTTGACAGAATAGTTGGTAGTGAGACAGGACAAATCAGTACAGCATCATGTCATCTTTAGCTCCATCACAAGATGACCTATGTCAATAACATGTGAGGAGCAACTGTTCTTACAGGCAAAAGATAACCCTAGAACAGCAATATCCAAGAAAAGCTGAGCAAAAATCACTAACTACTGTTTCCAATTAGAAAATAAAGCATAAGGAAAAGCTCCATTTTACAGAGCTAAGATTGTGTTCTATTTCATATGGTCTATTTTTTAAGTATTATAATCCAAATAAAAACAAACAGAATTTAGAAATGTGTTTTAAAAGCTGGAAGAAGCGCTGTTGAGGTATAAGGAGGTGTATGGGCCAGTACCCAAGATGCTGGATTTAATTTTCCACCACATTCATCAAACCAAATCCATGTAAACTTTGAACAAGTTTGGCAAGAGCCATAGTGGTTTTGCTTTTACTGCCACATAAATGGAAAAAGTCCCTTGTGTATTGGATATCCCTTGAAATGGGCAAAATCATTGCGGTAAGATGTGTTTATATGTTTTAAGACAATCATGAATCAATTTTTTTGAAGACAATTTATGGTAATAATTTCATGCCTGTTTGTTAAGCTGCCTAGTCTACATAGCTGCCTACATGGGTAAGTGCCAATGTAAACAGTCAGCATTAGGTGCTGCCAAATGAAATCATCACCCATTTTAGTGCCCCTTACCAAAGCATGCTCCTCACTGGCAGCCTTTGGTACATAAACAAACGGATGAATCATCTTGCTAGCTCAGAGGGTGACAGTGAAATTAGATTCCTTCTCTGCTCAATGCAACAGTTCAGTCATTTGAGACAGGAAATCACTTTGTGTTGGGGAGCAGTACTGGGTAAATCTCAACCAGTCTCCAGAACAGTGAAAGGCTCGGGTTGCAGCAGGAACGATGTGATTATGGTGGTCAGGAGGCAGAACAGGACAAGTTCCAGCAAAAACTCCACAGAATGCAATAGCAAATATTGTTCTTGGTGTGGATCTTTAATAGGTCATTCAAAAAATTATGCCAAGGTTAATGCTACAAATACATTAAGCTCCTAGAGCTGTTTCTATAGAATTCTATTCAATATGGTAGGATTTTTCTATACAAGTACTTGTCTGTGCCTTGCATCAATCACCCTGAGCACAGTTTTATGGAAGTATCTTCATGAATAATGGTGTAAAGGAGGAGACACAGAGAAGTAAGAGTTCTTTTTTCTCTTCCACCTCTTGCTTTTCTCAGTATCTAACAATCAGTGAAAGCTGGCAGAGGGATCAGTGACAAGTTACCAAAAGATAAGGAAGGCACAGACTGTTCAAGAGCACTTTGAGAAGTACCTCCTGTGAAGGATCTGCACCAAAGTGATTTTGCTTCCTCTTTGTCAAGGCAGAGGCTAAACTTTGGACTGGTGTCAAGTCTGTTTTTATGATACTAAGATCTCCCTGGGAATTTATGAGGCTCTCTCTTTGGATTTAAATTATCTCTTCAGGAAGTGTTGGTTATAGATCAGACATTTTAAGCCAGCTGACCCCAGTCACCTTCAGTGACAGGTAAACTCAAGCTTAAACTGAAAGGATCCCCAAGGTCACTGGTTTCTGTTGAGGGATGTGTGTGTGTGTGCTATCAGAATACTCAAATAAGAGAAATGTGATGCAAAGTGGGGTCACTCGCTGCAGTGCTGCAGATACAGAACACTAAACTAACGTAAGAACCATTGACATTTAATCCTAGAATTGTTAATGCTCCCAAATGGTCCAGATTTAAATGGAATTAAATTCAATAGTGAATCCCACTTTATATGATGATACAAGAGACTAATAGAAATTCCCTGTTGAGTGACAAGGGAACTAAGCAATATCTGAGGCATTTGGGTTACTCATAGCAGTCTTTAAATATTGCCTTTTGTACAGCTCACTGTAATCTACCTGTAAAGCTTCATAATTTTCATGGCTGTTTTACCTGCCAGAAGTTCAATTTCAAGGGGAAATACTGGCTTTAAATATTCAGGGCAGGTTCATTAAGTTCCCAACAGCAGTCAAGGGTGAAAAAGCCACTTGTGGAGCTCTCAAGACTACTCATCAATCCTGGGCAAGGAAGTGTTCCAGTGTTTTCAGTGTCTTTGCAAGGCTATTGAAAGGCAGCAGAATGTTAGGTATGGTCAGAGATATCGTGGAAGGCAGTAAACCATGCAGTGCATTTCTGGAGTGAGTTTTCTAAGTAGTTTACGATTTTAAAACTCAAAGCTCCATCCACATTGCAATTTAAGCATTTGTAGTTATTCTGAACAAGGGAGAAATTAGGAGAAGATGATGGATTCTATTGTAGGAGAGTTATTTAATGCCCTATTCAAACACTGTCCAGATACTCCATCTGAAGCTTCTATCTAAAGTAAATACTATGAGGGATCAGCTGTCTGAAAGAAATTAAAATGATGAAACATTTTCTTGGCTGTTAGACATCTAAGAAATCCAGAAGTGGATGATGCCAAACTATCTGTCATATGTCTCTAGTCTTATTCTCCTGAAAAAAATGTGGTTACCACAAAGGATATTTGCAATTGAGAAGGACAGATCACCTAGATTTGGCTTTCCTAGATGTGGTCTATCTCTTAGCAAGTGTTTTACAGTTTCTAGTACAAATTTGAAGGAGTTTTTCCCATTAACAATTGTCAGGTTACATTTTCAGCACAGAAAAATTAAGGCTATTGAGAGAAGTTTCAAGCCACAATTTTAGAGTTTTAGACAAGCAGGCTCATTGACTCATTTGAATTATACCACTGGCACCCAGTATACTAATTGGAGCATTTACAGATTTACTTCTATTTCATCAATCACTGAAGTAATAATTAAATAAATAATGGAAGTATATTTACATTAAAAATTACATAAATATTTTATAAGCTATTATAAGTAGTAAACACATAATTCCAACCTTTAAATAAAATGCAATTCAGTAAAATTTACTATAGTAACAACTGTAAGGAAAACATTCCTGATTTCTTCAAGTCAGTTTTCAAATCATAGAAAATTCTCCATTTTTCTGGATACAATATGAAATGTTCCACTTCCTGTCACAGGATGTTCTCGCTTACTTAACTTTCTGAATTGCATATATACCTTTCAGGAATCATATATCAAAACTTATATCTGGGGGTATCTAACAGGTGCCAAGAGGTGTCTCCTCCACTTAGGCTTGCACGAGCCTACTGTGGAAATGATTACTTAAGTAGCTCAGAATTCAAATTTAGCACGGTAAGTAAAATCCTTTTGTTAGTCTGTGGTTTGTTCCTTGTTTGCAAAATTTGTTGGGTTTTTTTCTCCAGTTATTTTAAAGCTGTACTTCATTGTTTCTAAAAGGTCTTCCAGATATTTCATTTAACCTATAGCATTTTGGTTCCTTATCCAAAGTTTTAATGGTCTTTTATTTATGCTTCATGGGAAAATATTGACAAAGCCTTATCCAGCATCAATCCCATAAAGACTCATCAGGGGAATTTTTGCAACACTTATACTTCCCAAGAGGCTTTTCTTTGTGGGTCAGTCTGTGGGTTTTTCTGCTTTATCCTGTCCTCCTCCTTGGATCTGCCTGAGGGCAGTTGTGGCAATATCAGGGTGAGCAGGAGTAAAATCTGATTTGTTTTCTTCTTATCTTGGAAAAAACCCCTCATTTTATATCTAATGTAATTTTTCTGGCCAACAGTCTCTTTGAATTAACTATGCTATAATCAACTTTCCAGATTTAAATCTCTCCTGGGCTTATCGGGGAGGTGATAAAGATCTGAGGATTGTTATTGTCACTAGTATTTAGAAACGGTCCCTTAAAAAGTGTGCAGTGATTTAACTCACATTTTTGGACAAATTCTCCAGCATCACTGCTAGAACCACTGGTAGCCCTTCCCAGTGTGTAAATCCCTGATGAGTTCAAAGCCCCTGTGCAGACCTCATCTGACCTCTGCAGAACTGGGGAGCAGAGGTTCTGCCTCATCCCTGCTGACCTGTCCTATCTCCTTCAACTTCTGTCCAGATGTCCAGATTTCATGCGGATCTCAGGCCAGGACAACCAGGAAAGCTTGTGAGTACTTTTGGGGAAAAGTGCTGCTTTGAGAAATACACGTCGAAGACATAATTGAGCCCTACTTCTTTGGTCCCAGATACTGGCAGTGTAGAGGTTTAGATCCAGACTAATGCTAGGAGCCTCTTCCACTTTCCTGGGAGACCAGTGCTGCACTAGGTCAAGATTCCCTGCCAGAAATGAACATGGGGCATTTGTTTAAACTGGGAAGCTGATAGTGTTGAACCCATCAATTTGAATAAATCAGCTGGATATCCCCTTGCCATCTCTATAGTAAATCTATACAGTATTGTGAAACTTTATTTATTTTAAGCTTGCAATATTTACCAAAGCAAACAAAAAGGGTTCTTTCTAACTTCCATAGCATTTTTCTACTGAGCTATTTGTTGGAAAGATATGTTCCTGTATAATTAAATGTGGCTTGCTTAAACCTTTGCAGTTGGTAGCTTAATATATATTTTGTTGTGCTTTGAGTACAAAGACTATGCTATGCTTTTGTTGGCATCCTTGCTGGTTAGCATGCCAACTGAATAATTTTGTTCTCTGCTGTATGTCAGGATTCGAGTGCCGAGGGCTCAACAGGTGGTGCTGGGATAAAGTTCTGGCAAATCAAATAGGTAACGCGGTTATTTCTTTTGTCAAATTATAATTGAAAACAGAGACGAGTAAAATGAAACTCACATTTTCCTGGTGCAAAACAGAGTGTAGAATTAAATTCAAATCAGTTTCCATGACAAATACACATTACTACTGGAGCTTGGTCTGTAAATAAACATGCAACACCTTAGTTTTGATGTAGAATGATTTGTTCCCTGTAAATTTAAACCTTAAGCATCAGTGTTTAAACAATAACAGAAGGCTAGAGTCCTCCAAGAATCTTCTTTTTTGTACATATATGCAGAAAACGTGCCAAAAGCTTCAGAAAAACTTTGCAAAGATTTAAATCTAAAAAGTCAGAGAGTTTGAGACAATCTGTAATACATAACTCAAAGGTTTAACATCAAGAGTTTCCTGCCATATTGTTTTCTAATCATTGCTATATCCATGCTCCCAGCAGAAAATGCTAAATATACTGGAAATTCCAGTGAATGTGCTGAATGAGGTGCTGCTCATTTTATGCTTGACTTGGATAATGCTTATTAATCCTAAAATCATAAAAATGGGATAAAACCTTCTATAACAAAAAGGCAACAAATCATATATGCATAGCTTGGTTTTCAGAAATTGGATAAACAAAGGCCTGTGCACTTCCAGGCCTATCCCCTTCGCTATTGTAGCTGATCTTTTTACACTGAGGCGTTTTTATTTTCCTCTGAAGACCTATCTAAATCTAATATAAGTAATCTTATCTACAGTTCCTATAATCATTGTGGTTTTATTTAGTTTTCCATTCCTCCTTATTCAAAGACATTTCTTCTAAACTATGAATTTCTCAACTCCAAGTTTTGTTTTATCAGATCTGAATCCATCATCCACTGAAGCAGCTGCCTGCAGTGGTCCCTGGTTCCTTAGGCTGTCACAAACATCTTTATGTCCCTTTCAAGCTCTTGTTTAACTCAAGGCATTACCTTTGTGTGGGACTTGGTGGTGCATCCTCTTTCCTCAGGAACTCAGAACCATCAGTGATCAGGAACTCAGCAGCATGGAAAAAGGGTATCTCATCAATCCATAAGCATCATTATTTTCACTTCTTGTATACTGTAGTGACCTTGGTTTAGTCCTAGCAGGATGGATGCATTTCTCTCCCACAGCAGGAGGCTGTGGCTGTGATACCAACTGCCAGGGCTGCGGGCAGGCAGTGGGACCACTGGCTGTGTCCAGCTTGGGGCTCACCTAAAGAGCCTGAGAAACTACTGAATGTGGCACAAGAAATTGCTGGATGTGACAGACCACAGGGTAAGAAGCTGACAAATTTACAGATGGTGCTGTGAGGAATTCACAGGTGGTTAAGGAGGAGTATGTGAGGAACAGAGGAATTTCAGAGAAAGATGGGGGTGAGATCTGGGGTTGTTTTGGGGAGTGGGATAATACAAGGCCAACAGTACCAAGTAACCGTATCAGCTTACCCACACAAGGCTGAGACCACCTTGAAATGGTATCAGAAATACCAAAATTCAAATTCAACACCTACAGAAGTTGAAAATTGAGCAGAGATTAACTTGATTTGTGGAGAGAGAAGAAATCCATGAACCTTTTAGCTGTTGCCTTATGGTTAGTCACCAGTTTAATTTCTTCTCACTTTTCAGTATGAAGATACCTGCGAACAACAAGATTTTGGGTCAGAATAAGGATCCCACTTCAACATAACCCTCTTCACAGTCCCATGCTTGGACTGACCATGTTTCTGGGGAAGGAAGGGCACAGCTTCGTTAACCCAGCAAAGATGCACCCAGTTGCTTCAGGAGTTAATCTGGCAGCTTCACTACCAGGGACTGGCTCAGAAGGTAAATGTATATCACAGCCAAAGTATTATTAAATTCTTTATCCCTTAAAAATCCTTTCACTGCACTACTGCATTTCTAGACTGATGTGGGACATGCCGTGTGGACTGATCCCCACTCTCTGTGATTTGCCATTAATGTTCAAGGCATGCGAAAAAGTGTTCTGGCTTTTCTTTTCTTTTTTTTTTTTTCTTTTAAATAATCATGTTGAATATTTATCTTAAACCTCAGGTAGCTATTTAGAAAAGAAACAGCTGAGCAGCAGATAATGTACCCCTTTCATTGACAAAAGATTTATGTCTTGCCTGGCAGGACTTCATACTTAGAGAGCTCACAGCTGACATAGTCAAACACAAGTAGCACGTAGTCCAGTGTTTATGCAGGGGAACTGAGACTGCTGCTCCCACACTTTTTTGTGTGAAATTAAATCAGCCACATTAAAATTGGCAAAGATTTAAAAACATGATAAAAATTCTATTAAGCAGAGGGGAGAGAGGCTCAGAAGCAGTTTGAATCAATGAATACCATGCAAAAATAAGTAGGGTATGCCTGAACATTTCTGCTGACCTTCTGTAGGAGCCATCTGTCTAGTTGCAAGGCACCCTCTCCCCATGGGAACCGGTGAGGAGTTCAACCACAGTGCCGACCACCCTTCCCCCACAGCTGTCAAAACCATGGTAGTTTGGCCCTAGCACATGTATCACTAAATTCCATGCTGTGCCAAAATGAGAAGGGAAACAGTATGAAATGTGTTCTTAGGTACGTCTTTGCCACGAACTACATGTGGCTCGGTGTCACTGACTGCTGAGAGAAAAGGCTTATCTGAATTTTAGCACAGCTTATTAGCCAATGTGTAGGGAAAAACTCACTAATTTATTTTTTTTTTTAAGCAGGGGTTGACAAAGGTAGATTAGAATAGTAAAATTCTGCATTTCCCAGGAAATTCTTAATTTTTTTCAAGGATAATATGACAGTTTCCACCAGCTTTGCCACAGCTCAGTTGAAGCAGAAGGAATAAATGTCTTTTAGTACAGTGTTTATACTCAGATGGGCTTTCAAGGGAGGCCAGAAGTAGGGGCAAGGAACTGGGTATACCTTCATTTCATGAAGGGAACAGGTTCACTGTGGTTTTTCCCTTTCCCCGCCCCTCATCGCTCTGCCAGTCCAGACAGCTCTACCCACAGAAGTGCTACTGATGGCAGCCTAAACTACAGCACAGGCAGAATCTGCCCCAGAGGAAGTAAATTAACATACATCTGCTTAAAATACCCCCTCCCATCTAATATAAATAATGCTAATATCTTTAGAAGTATTACTGTTACCCTGGGACTGGAAAAAAAAAAAAAAAAAAGAAAAATAGTCAGGAAAGTAATTTTCTCTGCATCACACTGCTGGAAAGCCTAGAGGTTGATGCACACAACTAGATGGCCACAGACTCAGGTGCCATTTCTTCTTTAGATGGTATGTTCTCCGTTGCATCAGGCAAGTCACAGTGTTTCTTCTTCATAATTTCATCCACAAAATGAGAATGAACCTACATGACTCCAATTCCAGTGAAGATGCTAGAGCTAATCTGACTTGGCTGTGAAAGAGAATGCTCACATAGAAAAAGGCTCCTGAAATTCAAATTATTCATTTTATTCCACGCTGTTCCATTACAGAGGAAGGGCAGATTTTTCTGTCGTACTTAGGAACAGAGGAACAGCAAATTTTTCTTGTTTTTCTTTTTCATTGTTATAAATGAGAATAGAATCTGCCCTTTGCCTTTTGATATACAGAATTTGATTAACTGAAAATTAGAAATGTAATATCTGTTTTATTTTGATCTCTTAGAGCTTATGCTATGTTTGATTTCTTGAAAAGAACAAGTGTAGTTGTTTGCCATCATTTTCTGGGAGAGCACGTAATGAAACAGATATTTTGGAGAAATAGTGGGGGCAGGGGGTATGTGTATGTGTGAAAAGAGTTCATACGTGAATGTGTGTGCATACATATGTGCATCTCACAGTTTAACCTGCAACTAGATTTCAAATTTTTCTTGAGTTTACTTATAAAAAAGAATTATTTAGACTGAAAATAACATCCTTCTGTGTTATTAAAAAATGGGAGGTGACACCAAACCCTCCAGGACCAGGAGTATGATAGATATAATTTTTCCTCTCTACCAGCCCAGAAATACATACTTAGAGTGACATTTTCATCTCAGTTCGATGTACCAGGTTTTAGCGACTCAAATCCCCTTTTCCATTAGTGTAAGTTAAGCTGCTCAGGCTTTGTGAGTGGATGCTGCCCTACTTTTGTTGCTCTGTCTCTGTGAACCTTCAGTTCTCCTTCCCTAGACTGCCAGAGAGTGAACTTCACTGGCTCTGGCTGGCTGGAGCATCACTCACAGGCTCAAGCATCACCTACTGTACCTCTCCACCTGTGATACATTTAACACTTCGTTTTCTCCTCCAGGTGAGGACAATTCACAGCAACACAGCCCCAGGTGGTAAGGACTGCTGAGTGCAGCCAGCCCAGGCAAGCATCACCACATCACCAGCGCTGGGAGGGCTCCCAGCACATCTGCCCCTACTACATCAGGCCCAGAGATTAGCAGGGGAAGAGGCTGTGAGTCAAAGTCTGGGCTTAAACCTGTCTGTGTGCATTCCCAGACTCTGTTCTGCCATCCCACCTCTGCATACAGCTTCCTGCTTCCTTCTTACTGTTTTTGGATTCAGTAAGTGACATGATGCTTTTTGAATACCTCTTAACTTTTGCCTCAGATCCAACCTCTCTATTTTGTTTTCTATAATTTCATCTTTGTTTCTTTTTACTACAAATAGTCTAGGGGCAGAGGACTTGATCCCCACAAAGTCTTATCATTGTGAGACCTAAAATGGCAATGTTTACCCTGAAGTGTCTGGTTTCCAGTGACAGTGACTGTGACAGGCATTGCCTTGTATCACATGCCTAAATTTCGTAACAGTGCAGGAGAAGACACCTTACTGAAACCTATTTCAGCCTTTTTTTATGATTTTGTTATGATTAATGGATAAGACTAAACCATTTGTAGTGCTTTCATTATCACAAACAATATTGAAAGTAATTTGACCCCTACAGTATTTTCTTTTTTTAATAATACTATACAGTGGCAAAATAGCTATGAAATCCTGTGCAGAGATCTTTATCTTAGTTGAAATGGTTGAAATATAGACAATGGAAATTTTCTGGGTTGACACTGGTATAATAGGAAGCAGCATATGACCTACTCTTCTGAGCAATGTGCTGTCACCACAAACTACATCCCCATACATACCCAACATATAAAAAGTTTATTTGTCAGCCTGTTCCTATGAGCTCTTTATTTATGGCTACTTTATCATCTGAAATAAGCCATGTTTTTCATGATTAGAAACATAACAGTCTTGCAAAATCTGAACTTGTATAGGTCAATGTGAATGCTTTTATTATGAAGTCATTTTGCTGTAAGCACAGAAGAAATCAGATAATGCCATACTGTGTTACTCAACTAGCAGGTCAAGTGTGATATGAAAGCACAGTGTTCAGAAAACCTCTCCTGGCATGGTGTGTTTCACCAAAGGATTAATTACTCTCTCTCTCCCAGGACCTGAAAAGTTGGAAACTCAAACTATTATTTTTGTCTGCAGCTTCTTCAGCTGGGCACATGGGCTCCCCCTTAGAAGGTTTGTTCACAGCTGCCACAGAAGACAGTGCCCTGTGCCACTTACTACAGCACGTACTGTTTAGCTCTGGAGAGATGCTCTAAGGGCTCACCTGAGGAGTGACAGCTGAGGTAAGACATTGTCTGACATACCTGGATGCCAGTACTGCTCAGTGGTCGTGGTACGTTCAGCAGAGTGAAGCTGCCAACTTTCTAAGCATAAGGGAAAGAATTATGTCCTGATATTGTCATTCCCAAATTCAACTCCTCCCAGAAGGATGGAGTAAAAATAGCGAGCTTTGCAGCAATTTACCTTAAAATGGTAAGGTTGAGTAAAAAAAGAACAGCTAGCATTGTCTGCTGAGAGTCTGCTTAAAGGCACAGTAAAGGTCCAGTGTAAAGATATACTTTTAAACACTCTCCTTGAGTATTAGAAGTGGTTATCCTGTCAAAGGGGCAGAGAACATGGTTTTCAGGAGAAAAAAAGGCATCCTTTGGAAAGTAAATCATACCCAATAGAGAAAAATAGATAAGAATTGACTTGGAGAAGTTAACTGAAACCACCATAAACAGGCCAACAACATTTTGAAGAGTGACTTACTAAACCCAGAAACCTAATAACTGCATTCAGTTACCTCAGACTAAATGGCTACCAGTGAACTGGTGGTGCCAACACATGAGAGAGGTACAAATAGAGCTGTTCTGGAAGAGAAAGCCATTGCAGGAAACCTTTGCACTGACCTCAGTACCACAGGCAAGGACAAATATGAAAGAGGTGACCCTGAGACCTAGGGTCTGCTAAACCTGACTGCTGCAGCAAACAAACTGGTAAGAAGTTGTAATAAGAATCAAATTAGTCAGTGTGGGGAAAAATACGTCCCTCAGAGAGCTCTGTGGAGGGATCAGCATGTTCTCTTTTCTGAGGAAACCCCAGACAGTCCGGTTCAATGTGCACCCTCTGAGACACAACTGTGTACTGCTACCTTACTGCATGATATAACTGTGTTAGTCATCAAAATCTATTGCAATGATAACTAATGGTACAGGGCTTTTCTTTTCTTGTTGGATGGAACAGAATTCTCTGTACTTCTGACTTCTTTTGAAAGCTGCAAGCCAAATCTCATATGCATCAATTAGACTGTGAAAATGTTCTGCTGGAGCTGCCTATGGAATATAACTTAATGATAAACTGCATGCATGTTGTAGAGAGACATAACAGAATGTTATTACTGTTGTTCATCCTTTGGAATTTGGTCTGCAGAGTCTGAGCTTGTTAATCAGCAGTTCGTCCTGCTTTTACTCGTGTGTGTTCAGTGCCAAGAGTGAATTTCCTCTATATGCTTTTCCACTGTAAGCTTTGCCAAAGGTCTTTTGTTCAGTATGTCAGTCAGCTGTGCTCTTGCTTTAATTGTGCCAGTAACTCATGTCTGGAGATTATTCATTCTGGTCTGGTGCAGTGTGTCAGCCTGAAGCTGATGGAGACATTGAATCTTGTGTAGATCCAGTTCAGGGCTGGGGACACCAAATGTGATTTTGAACCTTTTTTTGCAAGTACCCTGCAGCTCTGAACAAGGGGATTTTGAAGGTGTGCCAAGACTGTAAAAATACTAATTTCTTTATTGCATACAAAGTGCAAGGAGTACAACAATTCATGTTGTCTGAGTGCTCATTTTGGGCAAGATTTGATCTCATGATGAGATTTGTTCCAGGAGGTTTTTTTGAGATCATTACCAGGGAACTATAAAATTACTGTCTAGAAAATTATTTTGAGTAGTATCTATTACAAAGCACTAGCTCCAATAATACTAATGCTACTTCTAACACTAGCATTCTCTTCTTCGTGTGTCTGAGGGGGCTAGATTATGGTTGTACATAACTTTTCAAAACCAATTGTATATCATAGGCTTATTCTTTTAAAGAAAAGATCAGCTGAAAGTGATCAGCTACTCTTGGCCAGGGAGAATATATCGCTTTTTTGGTAAAAGATAGAAAAATGATTCACACATTGTTGGCTACAGCTTTGGATTCCACTTAAGCACTAATCAGGACATTGCAATGGGCTGCCCAGGGAGGTTTTTAAGATGTGGCACTTAGTGCCATAGTCTGGTAACCACGGCAGTGTTGAATCAAGGGTTGGACTTGATGACCTCAGAGGTCTTTTACAATCTGGTTCATTCTATGATTCTATGATGCTATGTGCATCCTCTCCAGTGAACTGTCACCAATCTTCACATGTTTAGAGATGAGCCATTAAGAAGGCAACAGACTGACTCTCGTTTTACTCCCTTTCTCAGAAAGAAAATAGAAAAAGCATGAAAGAAAACTCAGTTAAGACAAATTTCCCAGAATTTAAGAGAAAAAGAAAAAAAAGAAATCATGAAATCATAGAATAGTTTGGGTTGGAAGGTACCTTTAGAGGGATATCTTCAATTATATTAGGTTGCTCAGAGCCCCATCCAGCCTGGCCTTGACTGTATCCAGATCTCCAGGTATGTTTTTGAAATACTGCTCACCATGCTCATGTCTGCCCAGCAAATTGCAAAGTCCAACCAAAAAACATCCTACAAAAAAAAAAAATATCAATGGAGATTCCCATAAAAATATCTCCAGGACAAATGCCTTCATCACCAAAAGGATTTTGATATGCTGATGCAATAAAGGTTTAAAGCCAGATAAAGCTGTTTTCATTAGCTGTTGAAAGTTTGGATGAAAACATGTTTCAATGGGCTATTCCTTTTTCTTGCATTTTTTTCCCTCTTTTTTTTTTTCCCCACAAAGCTACCTTTGAAATAGTCTTCTGTTGGCATACACACTGGTCCAACTTTTATCCTTGATAAAAACTGCAATAACTAAGGGGCAAACCTTACAAAGTAGCTCATGAGTAAATGGAATTTAATGGGGTCAATTATCCCCACACGCTTGTGTGCAGGTTTATTAATATTAATAAGTCATAGACATGCTATTGAGCTGAAGAATAGGCTGTCACTGGTCTCTACACTGTTTTGTGTGTTCTGATTCAGGATTATTCAAGAGAACATGTTCATTTCCAAATGTCTAGCATGTCAGTGGCAGAAAAACCCACATTTGTCCATTATACCTGCAAGATACAGAAAGGTTGAAAAAATAGGTTAAATATGACTGAAAGAGTGCAGATTTCATTTGTGCTTTTTCCATAATTTAGAATCACATTACATGCATGTCTCACCATAAATGTTTAATGAAGTGGAAATGAATATGTAGCAGGCTGGATTCTTCCCTCTAAGGGTTAAGTTCCATTTCTGCAAATTGGTTTGTGCCCTATTTCTGTTCCTGTGTCTCTGTGCATCTAGACGTTTTCTTGGCATCTCTAACTCTTCTGAGGTTTCAGGAGATCTTTGGAGATTTCCTAGTAATTGACCTGTTTGGATTGCCCATGACTGGCATTTGCTAAAAGATAATACAGTCCTGCATTTTGTTGTTAAGTGCTGGTCATGTTATTAACTTGTGGCCAAACCAGAATAAAGGCTCAGGAGACATCATTTTCCCTTAGACAACTTCATTTGGTTCTTACCGTAATCTCCATTATAAATGAAGCACTTTGGTCTCAGCTGAAGGGAGTCACATATTCTTTAACTTGTGAGCCACGTTTGTCCAGTAATGAATACACCCACTTTGCTTTATTTTTTTTTAAGATATTACTGTACACTAAGGGTAAACAATCAACATCACATAAAAGTCAGATGATTTAACCTTCTGCCACTTCTCTAACCACCAAAGAATTCCTGCCACTGCTAACTGGGTATTGGAACACATGTAAATGTTTTCTGAGAAAACAGAATTATCAAATGAAGGAAACCTTACATTTTCTCCTTAGAAAACAGTAATAATTAATAAGATTAGGTCTATCCTGTCCCAAAGGAGTCTGAATGAACCCTATTTGTTTTCGGTTTGTCATGTAACAGGAACAAATCTTGCCCCCAGCTACAATAGCATAATTCTGGAGGAACCTTCAGGTTTAGTTCTTCTGTAATTTAAACTGGTACTATCTCAGAGTAACACATCTGGTTTTAGCAAAGTTTCTCATATTTAGCACCATCTTTAATAGCCAAGAAAATTAAAAATTAAAATAGAGCCTAGAAACAATGAATTAACACTAGCCATATAAGCCCAGGGAATCTACTTTGTGTAACACAAGAATTAAATACTGCTGATCTTTGCAAGTAGCAATGACAACTCAAATACAATGCCTTGGGGCCTGCAATAACCTGAAGGCTAATTAACTGCAGAGAGGGCTTTTTATATTACACTTTGTATTAAATAAATTCAGCACAAATCTGTAGAGACCAATATGTGTTTTTAGGCAGTCTAGCTAAATTTTACCACAAAAGTGATCAAGCTACATAGAATTCTGGCTTGTGAGATGTCTGATTAATATATTGTTCTCCAATACTGCAGGAGCTTAAGATGAAAATAAGAGCAAATGGAGATGATAGACTAAGTCTTCTGTCAGTACAATTTTCATGAATTTGTCTCTCTCTTTGGACATAGTACTAATAGAAATATAGAGAAATTTTACCTTGGGTTTTTTTTTTAATACTGCCCTAAAATGTGTCATCAATTTAAAACCAGAAGCTGATGTGATCAAGTGAGTAAAAAAGCAAAAGGGAGCAAGCACAGCACTCTACAGCTTAATTTCAAGGCTCATCCATGTACCCCACTGCCTCATCATCTCCCAGTGAAACCTGCAGATGCATGCTGGCAGTATGCAAGCACAGTGCTGCCAGGCACTGAGCACAGTAGGGATATCAACAGGGAACCTCTGGGCAGGGGCAGTAAAATCCTGCTTTGTTCATAAGATGTCTGACCACAGTCAACAACTGGTGTGTGTACAGATCTGTATTCAAGAAATACAGCTGTCACCCAAAAAGCCTATGCCTTGTCTAAAAAAGGTTGAGGAAATGGCCCACAGTAAAATCTCTGTAATCCTCCAAGCACAATGCCATGGAAAAAAAGAACATGTTCTAACAGGTTTCTTTTTAAGCAAATACCACACTGGGAGCAAGCAATATACTGGGTATTAAAAATATCTTTGTAGTGAAAAATAATTCTATACAGTATAGCTCTTAAAATATTATAATTCTGGAGTGATGATTCATCTGACAGGACATTCAGCCTTCCAGGACAAGTCTAACAGCTTCTTTGCTGCCATTCCCTGGAGATGGAAAATTGCTTGGTTACTATTAAAGTCCCGCAGGGCATCAGACTCTGCACGTCAGCAGGAATCCAAACACTATTCTTCACTTGCAAGATGATGTCCCTTTTCTTCACGTATAAAAAAAGCCTCAATAATATTTAAGTAAGTCTGGACTTCTATCTGTTACACCAAAGTTCTCTAAGAAATTTTTTAAAGATCCTGTACCTGGACTTCTGCTGGTCCTTGTTGTCACGACCAATTTGTTTTCCTTGGACAGTATCGGGGGCCTGGTTGTGACAACATAGCAACCCAAAAATGGCACAGCTTGTCTCAAATGCAGGTCAGAAAGGACAAATACAAGGGCAAACCTTGCAACTCCACTTTTACTGAAGCTTTTCTCTCTACAAGTGGAGAATAGGGTATCTCTAATAACATCTCCCTGGTCTTTGATAGCTGAAAAATTTGGAACATAATTGGTGATGGCATCAACTAAACCACTGAAAAATGCACACCTAGAAAGAGTAAATAATCTCTGTTTTGGTCACAAGGAAATGTGACACTTCTCTTAGTAGATGTGTTTGTCTTATCTTCTTCTCCATGAGCCCAAGAAGACTAGAGGAAGAAATGAGGCAGAAACCATGTCTAAGTCAAATACTCAGCTTAAAAATAAGACATTGCTAATTTTTTATTTCCAAACTAGCAGGTATGTGAATCAGAACTGAGCTAAGTTTTAAGTTATCATAGTGAACTACGGCTTCTTTCTGAACAGTTTTCATGCAGTTATAATGAACTGAACATAGCAACAGCTTGCAAGGCAAGCAAGTGGAATCTGGCTTGAATCTTATTAGACCTTTCAGGTTGAAGAAGCAGTTTCCCAGTACTTCTCTCCATTAAAATATTAAAATTCCTTCAAAGAAAATCTGTCTCCTTCCAGAAGAGATGCCAGGTATGTCAACACTATCTGGTACAGTCACTGATGTCTTGTGTGGTCTGAAATATCAATAGGAGCTCCTCAAGCAGTCTGGCATAATCTTTGCAAAAGAGAGCAAGATGAGGCAAAAAGAAAGCAATGTTGCTTTCCCCCAGATTATCAGATATCCTTATCTCATATTTGAAAGAAAAGGCGTAGACACTGGTAGACTTCACAAAATTATAATAAATAAAATAAATTTGCCCCTCATATGGAATCTTTCACACAGGCACTGCCACCCTCTTTTGGAAAAACAAAAACTTAGCCACCAGTATGAGTCAAGTTCTCATTTAGGACCTGCAGTGAGTAATAACTGCTGAAATTTATGCTGGGAGTAGATCAGTGAAACCTTATATCTCCTCAAGTTATGACCCCACTAATAAACAACTTGTCAGCCTGCATCAGGATAACTTTATCCACAAATTAACACACAAGCTGTTTGCCATCAGCCAACCTCAGCTGTTCACAAATGGTGGCAAGCTGGTTTCACCCTTCATTCTCATAGGATTTCTTAGATATTATGGCTATGGCAAAGTTGTCATGTTTTGATTTCCATACAGCCAGAATGGAATAATAAAGAAACAGAAAAGTAGTAAATAGTTATTCACGGGCAAAATATATGTCCCTAATATGCAGCTGCCCTTTGTAACCACGGGTGGGGTTTTTTTAAAGATGCTTGAAAGTTTCTCAGGCTCCAAGTTAAGATAAAACCACTACTCACTGGAATTCCTGTGTATTCTGCATTGTTTGCAGTGTTGCACTGTCTTGACAGAGAGGTCATCATGGCATCTCCCCACTGACAGCATGCTACACGTCACCACTGGCAAGGTCTTGGCTGAGGACAAAAAAAAACCAGAAAAAACACAGAGATAAAACCATGATTCCAAAGTATTTTTTTTACAAGAAGAACTGAATCTCACAAATAAATTTATGGCTTTCCAAAAAAAGAGATCCAGACAGATTTACATTTTTTAAAGCACAAGACTTTGGGGTTTTTCCATTTAAGTCCTCAACCTACGGCATAAATTACATTTGTAAAAGCCATTGGCTCAAATCAAAGAGTATTTAAGAGTCTGTCTGACTGAGTTATGAAAGGACCAGGTAAGAGGAAGTGGAAAAAAAGGACACGCTATAGAATATCCATTAGTAAGATGACTAATATTACTACAAACCTGAGTTCCCATTTCTTTGGCTTCTTTCACAGAGATTTAAAGATAATTGTAACAAAGGTTCAGGAAGAAAAGCTAAAAGACAGACAAGAATTCAAATTTACAAAGGCTTAATATTTATTCTGGTTTATTGTAAAGGATTTATGACGTGTTTTCAGTATCAAAGATCTTCATTAGTTCACTGGAGACAAGAGTAGTAACGAACTAATTGTCATAGAAAAAAAATTATTGCTAACAGTCTCCAAAAATCCAGCAGTTTGGCTTCTGTGGGTAAAAATGAGGTAATGTAGCAAAGTTCTGACTGTAAGGAAGTAGTTTTTTTTAGATCACAGACAAATAAGATTAATGCTATATCCCATGCTGTGCTGAAAGCAATATATTCCATGCTTAAAAAATATATTTAAAAGCCATCTAATTTCCTTGGGGTTTCCTACGTTTTACTTTTTTTTTTTTACATAAATGTTTCCTGTTCCAATAATGTAACTTTTCCCTGTCACATAGCTTGCATTTTCCTCAGCTTCAGTAATGAAAATAAATTAGTTAAATTCCTTTTTGCTAAAGCCAACTTCTCCTTCAGATTTCCACTCAGCCAGCAGACTATATTAAGACTGAACTCCAAGCTGGAAATGAGGACAATATCACATAGGTTTTTTTCTTCTAATTGATGGAAATATTTCTACTGCTTTTTTTGTTTTTCAAAATCTTGGTACATTTTGTCCTTGAATTGATCTGGCAAATTGGTTCAAACTGAACTTGTAAAACTGAACTTGAAAAATGGAAGCTCTTTCAGGGTAATGTTTAATTTTGATAAATTTTCTCATTGTTTTACTGTTTTGGACAAATATGCATTGATCTTTCAATCATCATCTAAGGTAGTTAATAGCATACCTGTAGGCAAGGCAGATGGATCTGTATAAAGCAAGAACTTTCCCTCACTGGTTTCTGTGCCTTTCCCTCAGCCCTTGAAGAACTTTAACAAAAAATTTCAACCCAAAATCTGACCCCAAAGCATACATCAAAAGGTTTAATTACTTTGGTTTTGTTAGTATGTGTGTTCTCTTTAACGAGTTGTTTTCCATCTAGTCACAAACACCAGTGCCTTATTCGTGTTTTGAATGTCAGAAAATCAGCAGAGATTAAAACTGTACATCCAATTTGAATTTTTCATCTCTTTTCATGCATTATTTCAGTCTTAAAATGTTTAAATAGCCTTATGAAAGCATGAGGGCCCCAACTTTCTTCTGTGATTCACTCAGTTTGGACATCAGAGAGCATCAAGTCAAGAAATTCAAGTAGAAAATACTACTGGATAAAGCTATTATAAATGAGATTTCACAGTGGCATATAGCAGGATAATACCTTGTAGGCTGGAAAAAGTAGGAGGAGCTTCAGCATGTGGTAAAAATGAATCACTAAAAATGCATTCTGTGAAGCTGCACACTTATGTAAAGAGAACCTCCAAAGCTTTCCATGTTAGTTTGAAATTACCTGTAAATGCCAAGAAACTCCAGGCAATCTACAGTTACTAATTTTCACTCTTATTTATTGCTGTTTAAAAAAATAGGCGGAAAGAAAAAGGGGCCATGCAGTCTTCTCTCGTGGCCCATAGCACCATAGGAAACATTTTTATACAGATATAAGATGTTATTAATATTACAATTTTAACAGAACAAGTTACTTTCAAAAGGAAAATATTGTATTGGTAACCTCCTGCTGGAGCTTTTATGTTTCATCTTTGACATGAAACAGTCATGCTGTGACACAACCCAAACTGCACCCAGGTTAAGACCTGTGCACAAACACTCCTCTTCTGTTGCTTCCTGCTTTCTCTCAATGAAGTTCTGCCTAATGTCACCATTTGTTGTGATCAGAACTGCCTTTTTACTGTACTTAGAGGAGAATTTCATCCCCAAAGCCCCACACTGGTGTTATCTTCACTGCCACAGCTGTCATGCCACTAACTCCACTTCCAGGACACCAACCACTGATGCAACAAGCAGGCAATTAGTCCGCTCCTCCAGAGTGACCAGGAGAATCAGAAATGTCTGCTTGAATATATTACCCTATGGCAAATTCAGAGACTCTGACCCTCTCTCATGTTCACAAGACCTAATTACTTCCCCATAACTCTAGCAACCTCTTTAGCATTTGGAGAAAATTAAACTAAATGCAACTTGCCAACGTCAAATACTCAAAGGACAACTTTTATTTTAACTACTGTAGACATAGAAAAAGGAGTTCTTTAAGGAAGTCTGTCAACTAAGAGCTATATATAACTCTTGAGGAATTTCTTAGTGATTTTCCTGGTTAAACAGATTTCCTTAAAAATACACTTGTTTGCTGCACAGGGTGGAATTATTGTAAAATCAAATAGTTATTTTTCAAAAGTCTGATCTGACTTGTAATGCTAAGACAGCAGACAGTAAACAGACATCCGTTAGGTTTGTCATATTGATCTTAAAAATGACTGGGCATTACAGAGCCAGTGTTTGTATCTACTGAGGAAAGGGCCAGGATGAAGTGTTAACTGGTGGAGTTAAAGCTCTTTCTCTCATTGATTTCAGTAAGCATTTTTCCAGATCCAAAGCCTGTCTATTAAGTTCAGTGCTCTTTCAGACAGGGCTGCGATATCCATTGAAGCCAAAGAACAGCAAAGCTTTCGAGACTCCGGTTTCAGTTAAATAACCCCGTGGACCATTCTCTGAATTAGCATTGCAGAATATGTGCCAGCAGAGAGGGGACTGCTAAGCTGAGAGCTATCTGAGAGCTGCTCCAGAACAAGGAACCCAAAGCTGCATGCAGCCCTAATTTTGAGCTGTTATGAAGGAAAGCATCTTCCCAATATTTAATTTCTTTTCAGACTTGGATCAATTTATTTCTTTCTTAGATTTACATTGCCCAATTTATTTATGAATTTCTCTATCAAAATGAAAAAAAAACCCAAACCTACTTGTTCCAGTGCTTCATTTTGTAAAGTGACATTAATTCTATAGAACAACACAAAACCAATCTGCACTGTTGTGAGGATTAACAGAGGATCTGTGAATAGACATTCATAGGGATGAATTCAGAGATGATAGTGTAACAAACATAAACTGAGGAAAAGGACCCACACAGACTGTGTGTTAAGGTAAATCATAAAAAGAAGGAGCAGAAGAGGAAAAGCAGTTAAGTGAATGGTATGTAACACCTAATCTAAAGCACATTTATCTCTCCTTCAGCACACACAAAACTTTTACTAGCTTCTTTTTAGGGTTACTGAATACCCACATTATCTGAAGTTAGAATTTACTGTTCTGGGTTTTAAAACCTTACTAAGATCGTAAAATATAGGCTTCATAATAAAAACATTTAATAATTTGTAACCTACACCAACTCTTACACTCCTACTACATTCATCACATTTTCTCCCGAGAAGAATATGTATGCCAGCCACAGAAATATATTTTACGTACTTACACCAGAATAACAGTGTCACTGTTTTCTATTTCTTGATACTTCAGCTCTATTTGATATGGTATGTTTGCTCAGCAACTCAGCTTCTGAAACAGAAAAATCAATTTACCAATTTCTACAGCTGTGAAAAGATTTCTGGAATATGGAAAATATTCATTCAATCACTTTCTTAACATAAACAGCCCAGGATTAAAGAAATCCAGGGAAAGAGAAAAGATTAACCTAGAAAAGGCGAACAGGCAAGTCAAGTGAATAAATTGGAGCTTCACTGTTGCTTCCCTCTTCAACAGAGGAGCCCTACAAGGGTCAAGCCATATGCTATAGCTCTCACAGGCAGGGCAGGGGTGAGCACAGGTACCCTACATGCACATCAGCTCCTGTGACATTAGTCAGGACCACAGTGCCGTTGTTCAGAGGAGGAGGAATATACAGTCCCTGGCACAGACCTGCATTTTCTCCCTGGTTCCATGCAGTTAACGCAGGGAGCGCAGGAGTCAGAGAGATGCCGTGGCACTGTAATCGAAATAAATGACTCCGCAGACCCAACAGCGGGAGGTGGGAGCGAAAGAGCCTCCTCATCCCCAGCCCCAGTGGCTGCGTAAATCTGTCCCCGTCAGGCGAGCGCCGGGAGGGGCGCAGCGCCCGCCGCCTCCCCAGGAGTCAGTGAGAGTTCAGGTGCTTACTATGTCATCAGGCTTGACCTTCAGAGGCGACACCGCCAGGACGTTTGTTTTCCCACAGCAGTGATTGCTTCAGTCAATTATTATTGCCCATCCTAGAGTGCAAACACATAAGGGCTTGATTTACAGTGCAAAATATACATCCTGAATTTACTTCCTCTTTTGTTTTTGGGCTGCCGTAGCATCTTCAGCTTAAAGAGATGACAGCAAATTACTTCGTAGGTAAATATATCTACGTGTAGGGAAGGATAAATATCAGTCATTCAGGGCATCCTGAGATGAACACTTGGTATAGCATTGGATGTGTTGTGTCAGATGAGACAATATATTTAAAGTTTTTCTGCTTTTTGTTTTAAAAGTGCTCTTTTCTTCTCTTCCTCCATGAAGAAAAAAGTCATTAGCAAATTTGTTGATTTGGCAGTCTAACCATTAAACCCAGTTTAACACAGATTTAAGACTGTACATTCAGTTCTTTAAGCAATGTTTAGGTATTACCAATATACTGAAAGATAGATGAGACAGCCTCATGGTAATACAGCTTTTAACCTTTCCTCTCCTCTACCATGACGGGGGAGAATTACAGTAAATGATGGTTACCTTGTCTGCAGTATGGACAATTGATTTGACCTCACTGCATCTGATGCTCTAATGGACTTCGTGGCTGAATCCCTGGAGGTATAAAATATGTCCAAGTGAATTGGGGCAGGTTAAAGAACGGACCCGCTTTTCATGGCTGGCTCAAGCTGTAATAGATCTCCCGGTTGTTCTGAGAAGAAGATTAAAAATGATCAATATCCAAATCATTAAAAGAAAAGTGGTTGCTTCTCTAAATCTACCTTACCTTTTTTTCCCCCCTGCTCAATGCTGGCAGGGTGGAGGGAGTATATGTTGATGACATGACTTTCTTTAACAAATGTGTGCTTCTATTTATTTTCTTGTAACATGGTCTCTTTTAAATTAAGAATCAGACACTCAGATGGCATGAATCAGCACTGCTTTCCTGAAGTCATCCTTGTTTACACCATGAGGAATCTGGCCTTAGGTTTATTTAAGATGGATAAGATAACAACACTATAATATCTATAATATTTCCAGGACCAGAAAATAACATCAAGGACAGATTTCAGACAATAATGGCAACTATGATAACTGAATGTCCTAACAGCTCTGCTAGCCATGGTGTCTAAGCCAAAACGAAAGATCTAATTCAGGGAGGGGAGAACAAAAAGGTTTGCCTTAGTTGCTCTGAGCCCTTCATTTGGCAAAGAGTAATTCAACATCTTGTTTATCCTTGCCTACCCTCTCATGAATATGTTTGTGCTCTTTTCCCACTAGTTTCAAGTACCTGAGCTGGTAACATCCCACAAATCAGAGACCTTCCTCTCTTCACACAGCAATAATGTGCCAGGCTACTTCAGTGGGATTATATACCTACATTTACTTCATTTCCTGTAAAACCCAAGCCTTAAGAAGACAGCTGTACAACTGTTCCATAGCTGGCACATATATAAGAGATAATTGTTTAGTAAACTTGAAATCTAAGACAGCCCCAATCTTTAACTTGCAAAGTCTGACATTGTATCTGCTATTTCTATTTGTTTAATGACAGAAAGAAGAGCTAATCCCGCAGTCTGTATTTGAAGATCCAGCCTATTTCCTAGTTTGGAGAAATTTAAGGATGCAAAAATTGGACTGACCTAGCTCAATCCTATTAAATTTAGTGACTGTGAAAAAACCACTTCTATCATAAAGAAATAGGTTTTGCCAATTAAAAAAAAAAGTTTAAATTTTTTCTATCCAGTTGTTTGCTGAACAATATTTACTTTTGTCTTTTACACATTTGTTGTTTAAAAATGTGGGTGTGTATCGACAGCCTCTGAAAGGAATGTTTGCTTAACTACATATATCCTATACGTAGGAAAGTAAAGGCACTTTACATTCTCAAGTCTCTGGGGTTGTCTATACCCTGTGGCTAGGGCTGTGCTGAATGCCTAGCATCCATGGGTAGAAGAGGGAACAACTGCTGACCCTCCAATCCAGCTATTCTTGTAGCTGGAAACATTGTCAGGGGCTGCAAGCATCAAGCCATCTGAAAGGCCAAAGTTGAGCACTACATTATTGGAGTAGATGACACCTTATTCTTATTCTTCAACAATTCTAACCACTTCAAGTCCCTTGCTGTCCCTTTATGAACACAGATGTCATTTTGATGGGGGGACAGCCAAAATGACAGGAGGGTGACCTGTCAGTGAACTCAGGAGCAGGTGAGGCCTGTCGGCTTCTAATTTGAAACTGGTGTCAGTCCTGAGGAATGGCTGGTATAATCACATTTGTAACTGATACCCTATAAACTCTGCAAACATTCACAGTGTGCCTGTTATGAGCAATATGAAATTAACAATTTGTGCTTATGACACGAGACACCAACTGAATCAACTGGGTTTCAGAAACAGGATTGGCTCCATCCTTCTTCCAGAACAGAACATCAAACTGCCCCAGTCGCTGCCAAATGACCGTGTGCTTATGTTACAACAGGCATTGTATTTGTTTTTGAAACCAAACTTTTGTAACTAGGTGTAAAGTGAGGACCTAAGAACTAACTTCTAGATGAAATTATTCCTTTTAAAATTTCTCTCAGTCAAGACCAGCCCTTCAGACGTTTCCAGTTTTTAAGTTGAAGTTTGGACCTAACTAACCACATACGTACTGTATCTCAGATTTTCTGAATAACTGAACGGAAGGCTCTGTGTATAACTTCTCTCTCAGGGAGACCACATAAATTACCAGCTGCATGAATACTGCCATTAAGACATGCAGACAAGTGCAAGGGGTGGGGACAGGGCAGGATGCCCGAAAGAGGTGGAGTCACAGAGAAAAAACAAGACATTTGTTCACTAAGTAATTTATCCTTAATCTGTCTTCACTGTAGCTGAGCAAGAATGAACACCACAAGTTAACCTGTCAGACTGCCTCACTTCTCTGGCATTGGAGAACTTTTTTCTGCAAACCAGGCCTTTTCTTCCTGTTTCTGTGTTGCTTTATCTGTATTTTTTAATTAAGAAAAGTCAAAATTGCAGTATTTTGCAATTAAAAATTAGAATTAAAATCAGGTTCATGAACAAACTTAGGTAAAACTGCATTTCTGCTTTGGAGACAAAAAAAGTCCCACATATATTTCCACCCAAACTGGCAGAAATCCTCACCATTCAGTTCCTTTCCTGATGAAAGCACTGCCAAGCTTGCTGCATATATTAGAAGAAAGTTGCTTTTTGCAGACTTGCAAAGTTAAATAAGAACCAGAAAATGGCGTTGCAATTTTTACAGTAGAATTCAGTTAGTGGCACTAGGTAAACTCAGGTCTAGAAACCAATTAGCTAGCAAAGTTTGCCGAGTAGTTTAGTACCTTTCCACACGTACAACCCCTTTGAGCTACCAGCCCATTGTAGTACTGCTCTGCAGTAAGGAAATACCACTTACTTATTCCCATTTTGTAAGAGAGAACTNTTATTCCCATTTTGTTATGTCCCACAGATCACCCCAGATACAGCAACACACCTGTGAGCCAAGCACAGACCTCCTTTGCACTCTGCCCTGGCACTAACACACCACACTTCTCACACTGGTTAGCCCATGCTCCTAGCCATGAACCTGACCTAAGCAACAAAAGACAGGTACAACTGCAAACAGCCATTTTGGGGGCAATGACAGCCCTAATCCCATGAGGAAGACCAGGGTGCAAAACTGTCATTAAACTTTGGATGCATCTGAGAAACGTAGGAGCACTTTGTGTTGCTGCAACCTACATCTCAGGAGTTCATCCTGTGCAGCTTTAAAACTCACTAGAAGTAGTCCATCATACTGAGTACTGAAACCTTACCCATCCTTCTCCACCACACAAAAACTCATCTCAGAGCCTCAGCCTTGAGTCTCGAGCCGGGGCCTACAGTGTACACACTGCTATTGATGTGGTCACCTCAGGACACTTAATACAACAGCTCACTTTAAATCTGATGTGTAGCACAATTTTTTTGGTGTTTGGATGGGGCACGTACAACCTTGATAAAAATGACATCCATTCAGAGCTTTTCTAGAACCCAGTGAAATATGTTTTTGCTTTCCTCCTACTTAAACGGTTATAATTCAACATATGGTTTAAATAGAGAGCTTACCTCTGTTGAACAAAGCCCAGCACAACAGCACATGGTCCCTCCGCTCCAAGTCAACACAGAAGTGTGGCTGCTGGGTGTGTGCACTGTGTCTCTGAGGCTGCAGTGAGTCAGGCAGGACATAAGACTACGTACAACATCAAGAGGCCCTTGGGCTGGGTTGCTGGAGGCAGGACTGGTAGACCCACAGGGTTCTTCCGAAGCTCTGTTCTTGTGTGAAGCTTCTCTGTCAACAGATAAATCAGACACATTTCTGATTATCAGTTGTAAATGTGCATTATCTTTTGATTCCTCAGTAAATCAAGTGTGCATACATCCTCTGTGTTCATTAACTCTGGCATAGGGCTGGTCCCTTCTGAAAGGAAAGATAGGAAGTGGAAGAACAGGACAAAAACCTTTGTTGAGCTGTTTAGAATAGACCCTGATCTTGAGCCTATCACAGAATGGAGTTACAGAGCACATCTGTTTTCATGACTTATCTGATGGTATTTTGAGCACTCAGGTCCTGCACTTCCCCCTGACATTGCATCACCACTTTCTGTTAATACAATTACTTTCAGGGCATCCTCAGTTCCCACCAGCTTTAGTTTTGAAGTTAAACGAAATTAGTCCTTTCAGGGCAATTGTGGAATGCACTTGGAGTATTTAAAAGCAGGAGATGAAGGTAGACAAAAATTATACGATATATAGATATCCCCAGTTTTGATTCTATTAATCTCCATTACATTGGGGTAGTTAGAAACAAGGAAGGTCGCATCACAAAAAAAGAGCTGAGGCAAAAGACTTGGTCATGTTGTGCTGAAGAGAGAGTAACATCACCTCTTGGCTCATTGCATGGGAGGTACCTGTGCACAAGTCCCTGGTCCTACCGCACCCAGCTGCTGGCTTAGGGGTGTTTTCTTGCTGACTAACTGAACTTCCAATTAGCTCTACAAAATGGATTGGTGCTAGCAGAATGTACTTAGACTGTCACCCAATAATTAGGAAACTAGTCTGCAAATTAGGTTCAAATCCTTACCCTCCTTCATTCCCTCTCAGGCTCCATGACTGTTACTTCACAACTCACTGCACTTTGCTGGCTACAGGGCTCCCACAGGCAACTGCCCTGATCATGGAAGAATCCTTTTTATTCTATATACAGAAAGACCACCCTGTTTGGGAAACTTTCCCCTCAAAATCAATACATTTACAAGGTAAATTTAAATTTTCGTGACTCAGTGTTTTCTTCTTTTAAAAAGAAAAAGCATGTTTCAGTCAAAAACCTGTAATCAACTCAAACTGGAAGTTTGGGTTTTCCTTACCCTTGGCTGCATGGCAATGTGAGTTCAGCCCCCAGGAAAGCTTCAGCACCGATGCAGTGACCCAGTGAAAATCCTGGAAGCAGGCAGACAGCATTAAAGACATGCATTAAGAAGTGTTTATGTATACTGCTGAGGTGAATTACAAAACTCCCCAGAAATATTTGCAATGTTATGGCTTAGGAAAGCCATCTGGGAATTCTACCTCAGACAAAAGATATTATGCCAGTAACAAAACTAGTGGCGGTATCTTACCCCCTGGAGTTCTCTTCTTAAATCCCCAGGAGCCAGAGCTGCAGAGGCAGAGGGGGATGCCTGTGGCACACAGCCGTGCCCATTTCCTCCCATTGGCACAAGCCTGCAGAATGACGACACGGATTTACTCGAAGGAGACAGTGTGGAAGCAGATGTGGATGCATGTGACAGAGCTGGAGGCATCTCGCTGTAATTAATGACTAGTGAAACAAGTAGTTATGTTGCACACGTCTAATGAATAGGAATTAGTCATATTGCTGATTCCTGGGAAGCTATTTGTGCTGTGACTCTGATATTTTAAAGGAAACTGCACTGATTCTTTTCTAATCCAAAGAAGCATTCTTTGGTGGGTAAAACAAGAACTGACCTCTGCCTTTGACTCAACATTAGAAAAGTGGTTTCCAAGTCACGAAGAGTCGGGATGTACTTTTTCATATTTTTTTTCTTTCTTTGAGTTTTCCTGACTCCAGTCAAGAGGTGAAATGCCAGAAATACCCAGAGACACCCTACCTAACCAGACAGCTCCCCTGCGGGCAATGCAGCCTGACGGGTGTTTTCCAAACCACCCCTGAACTCTGAACTTTCAAATCATTTACAGAGCTCTCCCAATCGGAGATGAAACCACATCCCTGCATGACTTTTGCAAGCAGCAGGGAGAGCCTGGATCAACAGAGTTCTTCTACACAGCCCAGCTGCTTTGCAAATGCAGCTCCAGTGGCTCTGAAGGCTGCTGTGGTCTCAGTAATGGGGACCCATTAGCTCTGCAATTACCCAAAGAAAACCTTCACCTCCCCTGCTCAGGGTAGAGCCTGAATGAAGCTTAACTAGCCAAAGACAACTGGGAAACCCTAAATTTCCTATTACAAGCACTGTCTGGTCTGACAGTACTTTTGTAAGAAACTAACGCTGCCTGTCCCTGGTGATAAGCTGCGTTTTATTATGAAATATAACAGTTGTATTGTACATGACTGCTCTGTGCAAGGCAATTTACAGAGCTGCTCTGGTGACTGCTGTCACTGACAGGGTGCCCTTTACAACGGGCCTTGTATTGCATCAACATTTTCATGATTCTAAGAGAAAGGAGAAATTCCTGTTAGGTAACTATTATTGAAGTGTGTACAAGATTGGATGTCAAAACATTTTCATTGTTAGCTGGTGGGAATTACATTGACTGACAGCAGAAGTTTGACAACTGAGATGCAGTGCAATTTGTTATTTTATTTTTTTTTCCAATGTATTTTAGGAGACTACCATTTTGAAGAGATAAAGCCTGTCTTTAGAAACGCACACTCTCTGCCTTGTGCTTTCAGTGTCTATCTCAGCTTGGTAAAGGACAAATGAGTGATAAAAGAGATTAAACACTACTGCTTTAATTTTGTCTTGCTACGTGGTGTCAAGGTATCCCCCGTCCTCTTAATAAAATAAGCAGCAGGACTACGGGAAACAGAGTTAAA
>VYXB01010639.1:0-12442 GCA_013397135.1 Pachyramphus minor
CCCTCATCCACCAGCTGGGTCATCTGACTGTAAAAGGAGATTGGGTTGGTCAGACACGACCTGTCCTTCCTAAACCCATGTTAGCTGGGTCTGATCCTTGGTCCATCCTGTAGCTGTTGTGTGCTAAAACAATTCTGTTCAGTTTTAAAGGTGAGAGCAAGACGGAAGGAAGGTGTGTGGAAGTCAAAAGGCTCTGGCTGGACACCTTCTACAGATAGTAAGTCATTCTTCTTGGTTTGGGCCCATAACATGAACCTGAGGTAGCCTGGATGGCAGGAGGACCCTGGAGTCCAGCCAGGTGCATCTCGCCCTTAGAAAAAGGCAGCACTTGGGGTCTGCATCTGCTGTGGGGTGGATGTTCACTGGGGTGAGGTGCAAATTCTTTATTGCTTGAGAAGGAATCTGAAACACTGATTAAGTAAAAAATAAATAACAGCATCTCTATTTGGAAGCATAGGGAAAGAAGTTGCTTTCACGCACATATTTCGTGGATTTTGCGATAGCTGCTTGTCAATTGACAGATGAACCTTTAGATTAGTAAAGCCAGCAGAACAAGAGGCACCTGCTTAACCTGTTTAATGTTTTCTTAATGATAACAGAGGAGACTTGGCATATTAGTGTTTCCTCGAAGAATATCCAAATATCCACTGACTTAAAAGATCAAAGACAAGGGCAATGCTTTCTGTTACTCTGGGCAGGTTATGTGGGAGTATGTTCTTGCATAATTATTGACAGCTTGTCTGGATCTCTGTCACCTGCACAGGGTCTGTGCACCAGACAAGGGCTTGATTGCTTAACTCTATAGGTCATTAAGGGTACTGATTCTTAGTTAGAAGGCCATTGCAGATCCCAGTGAAGTTGCCTCAATTACTGGCTGTTAAATTGGTTACTGGCTGCTGTATAAAAGCCTTTTTTTTTTAATGAGAATTTTTTGTTTCACTGGGAAAAAAAAATAAAAATCATGTGAGAACAGGGCAGTTTGCAATGGTCACATAGGCTGTGTGAGACTCAGCCTGTGAAGGGACCGAACCAGTTGCAGGCTGTCGCACCCTTGCAGGGATTTTTGCCTCCCCTTGGCTGATTGTGACTGCAAACATTCTTTGTCTTAGTGAAGAGATAGCAGAGAGGAATGGCATTAGAGAGGAATGGCAGAGTTTGCCAGCACAAAGCAAGCACTGCTGAGGAGCCCAAATTCTTATATAGGTGCTTTCGAGTTGTCCAGAGGTGCAGCTGCTTCGAGAAGCATTTTATGAAAATACTGAGCTGTTCAGCCTAAATATCTCTTTTTTTTTTTCCTTCAGAAGAGAAAAAGTGTTGTGCTGACCATGCATAAGAAAACCAATCTTGTTGCTCACAGGTACATCATAATGTATGAGCTGATATTTGTTCAGCTGAGTCACTTGCAGCCAGAGATGTGACAGTTCTAGGAAGTAATAAGCTGTCATGTAGTGTTTCTTAAATGCATGGATTTTCTGAAACCCTGTTCAAAGGGTCAATAGCAGAGCAGATGCAATTGTCTGCTGTATCACAGAGACCTCGAGAGTCAACTCTGCATTTCCCTTTATTTTTCATTCCCCCGAAGTGGTAAACCTCAGGAATTTCCTCCCCGAGCAAACGAGCTTTCACTCACTAGATGTTGTGGAGAAGAACTGACTGTTTCATTTTGGAAATTATCTTTGACTATTTTTTATTCCACCTGTTTATTTTATTGTTTCACATTATTCCTTGAGCAACTAGTCTGTTTATTACTACTACTACTTGTTAGCCAATGCTGTTTTAATTATTATTTGGATTTTTGTGCTGGTGGTCTACTTGCTAAGTACAATTTAGTCACAACCAAAGCAAGTTAAATCAAACTGTTAAAATCTGTGTCACAGACATTTCTAATATGCCTTATCTTGCATCCTTTATTTGCTTGATTTCTGTGTTTCAAAGGGATAGGAATGTACAGGGAAATATAACAGAGAGAGAGAGTAAATAATCTAGACCCTTCAGAGGATCCACTAAGGGGAAAAAGACGGAGATGTGCACAATAATGAGTGTCATGGAGAAAGTGATTAGGGAGTGACTAATGCATTGTTTCTGACAATACAGGACCTAAGGGGGTTCCAATGTTATAATCACACAGGGAATTTAAAACAAACTTTTGTCATGCAGGGCATAATTATTTTGTGGAACTCGTTCCACAGGATGTTACAAGTTCAAAAAAATAAGATGTATTACTGACGATAGGTCCATGGGGGACTATTAACATGATGGTACTGTGGCAAACTCCGGTTCAAAGTCCTCTGAGCAGCTGATTGCTGGAAGCTGAGAGATGCACAGGGATTTCTGATTTGTCCTGTTTCTTATTTTTGTCTTCTAAGAATCTCCTACTAATAGCTCAAAGACAGGACGCGGGGAAAGGATGGATTTGAGCCTGACCTGCAGGGATATGTTCATGTACATAGCCAGCTACCTAAAAGAACATCACAGACAGCAGAGGAAACATAGGGGCGTGGGTTATGCTCACTGAAAGAATGACATGGCCTGATGGGTTTTTTTTTTAATAGCCAGATGATGCTAAATGCCAAATCCACTCTGACTTCCTGCAGTCCAGCTGACCTCTGTAAAGCCAGTTTACATCAGCACTAAGGTACGTGCTGGTGCCCTATAGGGAAAGTGTGTTCCCCAGTACATCTGGACTCATGATCTCCTGACCACTCAGTCTGTGGGACTTTGTGGAAAGTATAGTAGCATCCTCCCTACACACAGAGACAGGAAGGGGCTCAGCATCCAAATGTCCACCTGAATTGCACCAGGAATTCCCAGGAGGGAAATAGGACGTACTGTGAAGCATCTGTGTTTGGCAGGAGATGTTTTGAGACGTTGAAGTAAAACAACAATTTATAAACAAGATACTGCAAGACCTACTGGAGCACATGAAAGTTTGTGTGTGCTCTTATCCTTTGGTAAATATGAAATATCTCCCCTGTAGTCATGAACAAGTATTGAGGAAGGGCTGTGTGTGGAGAAATGATCAGCGTGGAAGAGAAATTCTCCATGAGGTTTTGCCATGAACCAATGGTACAAATGCCTAAAGACTGGATTAAATCTTCTCTGGCTTGGTAACATTGAGAAGTATTAAGAGAGGATGGTTTCGATATAGGATATGGTGTGCTAATAATGCTAAGGCAAAACTATAGCGCTAATTCCATGTGCTCTGGTGAAATAAGTTAGGAAAGGGCAGTGGAGAGATTCAGGAGTGATTATGTTCACATCAGGAACAGCTGTCTGGCTGTTGTATGGACTGGACAAGGCAATAGAATTTGTTGAAACACAGGGAGTGATGTAGGCAGGCCACATATTCATGTCTGGGACTGAAAGACAAAGGGCAAGGCTTGTAGTTTCAATGAAGATGGCAAATGGTAAAGATTTATAAGGCATCAAGAGTACTTTCAATCCCTGCCCAAGTGCTAAATGGATGTCTGGGGAGGACTACTCAGAAAGAGGAACACATGGACCTTCCTGTGTGTTCTGAGGTGAGGGAAACAGTGTTTTCCTTTGGGAAAACTGCTTTTTGAGGTCAACAGTGAGGGAATGGTAAGCTCAGAAATGCCCCAGAAATGCCAGGTCTCCAAAAGAAAGGCTTGCTGCAGTGTCAGTCAGAAGAGGACATTGACTCTCATCTGTTCCTCAGTAAGGAGGGGAACAGAGCTGTCTGCCCTGGCTCTGTCTGGAGACATAGACCTTCTCAGAAAAGGAAGAAAAATGTTTTCTGCTGAGATGCTTGATGCTTAAGACCATGGCATAAATTCATCTCTCACTCACAATTTAATTTCAGCAGGCACAGACGACAGGGCCCAAGTGGGCAAGTGTCAGGTGTAGGAAAGACTTCTGAAATTCTTTTGCTTTAGCAAGAATTGATGGGTGAAACTTGGTTGTTTTGTGTTTGTCTTTTTGTCATTTGATTTGTCTATGTTGAACTGAATCACAGACTCATAGAGTTGTTTGGGTTGGAAGGGACTTTAAAGATCATCTAGTTTGTTTTGTCAGGGACAACTTCCACTAGATCAGGTTGCTTAAAGCTTCATCCAGCCTGGCCTTGAACACTTCCAGGGATGGGGCAGCCACTCTTCTTCTGGAGTGGGTAACCCACTCAATTGTCTTACTGCCCTCATAGTGAAGAAATAGTTTTTGTGAAATTTATTGGTCTTTTACCAAATACACAAGACAATACTAAGCTCGGGTTAACATATCTATAAATTGTACTTCTATATAAATAGCCACATAATATTTATATTTTGTAAATCACATNATTGGTAAATTTATTTAAAAATTGCTTATAAACAGATCAGGTCAACATATCTATAAATTTTACTTCTATATAAATAGACACATCATATTTATATTTTGTAAATCACATTCATCTAAGTATAACATGGAATTATAGAGCTACAGGAAATTCTCTGAGACTGGGTTTGAGTACTATTAAAAAAACTGTAGAATACTCTTCTTCAATTGTGCATCTACCAGAAGTGTCAGGTAGAATGTGATTGCAACAATTTTACTTTGAAATCTTCTAAATGCGTATGAAAATCAGGACTATAATCTCTGCAATAAATTCCATCTTGCACAGGAACAAACACCAACATCCACTAAAATTATAGAAAAGAGCATGACTTTAATATTAGATTTCTGTAATTGCAATTGTAAGAGCCCTTTTGTACATCAACTTAATAATAATAATGTCTGAGATTCCTACTCAGAAAACACAGTTTCTCTCAAATCTTCTGTTCATTCCTTTAAAAGCACCGTCGACATGTAAGAGCCGTCACTACTGTATATGCATCTCTCATCTTAAATTAGTACTTTGTATTATTGCATTTCATTTTAAAAAGGCTTTCCAACAACCTATCAGGTATTTAAAGAATGTACAGTACAGTTGTAATGATACAGGTTGCTTATTTATTTAGCTGTTGAGAGCTTGAAAGCCTCTTTCAGCTCCCTGTATCTGTTTCTATATGTACGAATTATGAGACCTTGAATAATGAACGTGTTATTTAAATCGTGCTCTGACACTACATAATGCTGAGAAGTCATTTTATACAGTTCACTATTCTCATAGTCAATGGTGCTTGACTTGATTACCAGTGCCTCATAGCTAGAGTAGATGTGGGCAATGTTTTAAATTTGTTAAAAATCAGTTAGATAAAATTGTCTTGAATGAAATAGAGTAGGTTGGAGGTTTTATGCCTTCTGATATTTTCCTAGCTGAGTCTTAATTGTCATGCATAAAATATCCATGATAAAGTAAATTTTTTGTATATATATATATTAAAAAAAAAGAGTAAAGGAACAGCTGAATGTTCTACCTGGTCTCTGCAAAATTATAGTGGAGGAGGCAAACCCAGCCTGACATCCTGCCTTACATTTCAGGACAACCATGGCTAAGGAAATGTTTTTGCCCTTCATGAGTCAGGAAAAGCTGAGCAGAGATAAGTTCTTAGTGTCCACTAGCCCTTCATGGGTCAGCATACAAGTCACATGCAATGATTAGTATCATTACTGTAAACTTCTCCTTTCTACCAGGCAAAAGGAGATCACTGTGCCAAGTACTGGCCTGTACTACAGTACAGGCTGCTCTGCTTGTGCATCTTCACTGCACTGGGGTCTAGCAAGTGCCCTGGTACAGCTGCAGTTTAGCCAGCAAAGCTGGTTTACCCTCCAATATTGATTTGTTCAGTGACACTAGTTTGACCTGCTCAGCAAAGGCACCGTGTGTATTATCATGATGCATCCACATAAGAAGTGTTTTCCACATGTATTCCTGTGCGATAAAGCACTAAGAGGTTAACTCACAACTTCTGGGAGCCTGGAAAAGGGCAGATTTTTAACCGATGGGGGAAAAAAAGGCTTTCTGTGAGCAGCAGAACTATGAAGCCTGGTTTGCCAGAGGTTGTGTGTTCCTTGTCACCTGTGAGTAGGTATGGCCGGTGGGCACAGCATATGCTCCTGCCTAGCACACCGCTGCCAAACAGCACGTGTACTGCAACATCTGAGTTGTCTGCTTTTCCCCAGTGGAGGTCACTAAATTGGGTTATTCTCCTCCACTAAAACCTGTAGGAATTTCATAATTTGGAAGTTCCTACCTTTAGACTGTAGGACACACTTGAAATGCGGTTCTGAAACACAGCCATGTTTCAAATCAAGACAGGATTGAGCTGAAGTGTCACCAAAATTGGTTCATCTTTGGAGTATGTTTCAATTTCAGTGAATTTTATGAGATGCAATAAGAATTTCTGTTGGAAACATTTTGACCCACTGTCCATGTAGGTTACCAGTCTTCAGGTTTCACATCTATTTCTCAGGGCTGAATAATGTGCTACCAGTCAGGGCTGGCTTGTACCCATGTCACAACTCCTTTGCTTGCCCTTACATGTCTCTTTCTTCCTTTTCAGGCACATGGAAGAGACATTGCTTGTGGTGCAACTGGTTTTGATGCCCTCCCCCTTACCACACTTACACACACTCAGAGGGTTTATCCATTCTCTTTGTTACATGAACCATGGATAATCCATGCGTTCTTGTCCCCACACCTTTCTGATCAACTGAAATATCTAATGAGATCTTAACCAAATGAAAAAAAGAGAGATCTTTGCTTCGAGATACTAGAATTCTTGTGACATGGATTTGAAGCAGTTTATGATCAAATAGTATTTTTTAATTTGTCTTGATTCATGTGAAAGTAATTTGAATCCACATTAGTATTCTATGAACTGATCATTAACACTTTTCAACTGATTTAGTAAACATATATTGCTTCCAAAATAAATAGAAACAGGAAAGGAGTACAGTTAGTGTAGCTGAGGCATGAAAACATACACATTAACATGCAAGGCAAAACTCCAGCATTGAAATGGGGCAGCAGATTGAAGTTATTTTTCTAGCCATGTTTTTACATCTCCAGAGGATGCTTAAAAACAATAGAATGAACATCCTAAAATATATCTAATAATGCTGCTTCATACTTCACCACAAAATGGTGAACTAATTGTTATAAATGAATTGGCACAGCTCCCCTGAAAATATTGGGTAGTCAGGAAAAGATGACATGGTGAAAATAAAGAGCAAATCCTCCAAGGGGGTTGGCTCTGTGACGATTCGTGGAGATATTCACACAGCCCTTTTGGCATATAAGGCTTCTCTAGGGGCAGAGTCTGTGTCCCAGATGAAACCCAGGCTGGCTGTGGTCCAGAAACCATGAAGCCACAGTAACACACTGCTAAGTCCAAACCCATAAGCCTTTCTCAAACGTGGAGCCTGTCAGTACTGGGCTAATGCCTGGCCCAGGTCCTGACAGTGTGGCAAGCAGGTGGAGGGACTTTGCTTGACTTTTGCTGAGAAGCACACAAATGCCCAGCAGACTGTCATTTATTCCTGTTCTGTCACCTGTTGCTGTGTTTCACTTTAAATAGAAGTAAGGGCCCCTGAAAATTGTCTTTTCCCTCAGAAGCTGATGTGCTATCTATTACCTACTGGGTGTAAGGATGAGGGAACTCTCCACCTCTTCCTTAAAAGAAAGGTAAGGGCCCATTTTGAGGGATTTGCCCAGTTAGCTCACCTAACACTTTTTGCTCCCCCTATGAACTACTTAGAAGACTATCAAACTTTATGATCCTCCCAGAGCTAAGGCACAAAAAAAGTGCTGAGTTGTTCAGCCTTGCTAACATCATGAGGCTTCCGAGTGTTTCCAAAATCACAGACACACAGAAAATTAACAGACTATAAGTACCTCTTGCTTCTCTGGCTTGAAGCTCAAAGACTCTGTTTCTTGCAAGCTCAGTCTAGGTTCTCTTTGTAGACTTAAGTGTGATTTGCTGAATGCTGTCTAAATAATATTTTGGATAAAGATAGAAATGGAGCACCTATCCCCCTGCCTCTCAGTCAGTTTGGTGAGTCAGGAGTGCTTACTGGTGAGAAGGTATATGTTAAACCTCAGCTTGTACAACTTGGGCATCATCTCTCTCTGAAAGCTCCGTAGTAATTCCTCTGTGAAAGCTGGAGGGTTTTTTGATGCAATGTAGCTTGCTGACAACTCACTTTGTGTGCAGTGGCCGTGCAGAAGGGAGAAGGACATCATACTTGTATTTCTGAGACTTCTGGAGTGGTCCCCAGGCTGCTAAAATTGACACTGTTTCAGGTGTTTCAGGATGGTTGCTGACAGCAGCCGAGAAACATTTGGCACAGTGCAAGAAAAGAAGTGCAAAGGTGACAGTCTCCTTCCCTGGCTGGCTGGGCTGGTTCAGCATCCACCACCTGCCAGCAAAGCCAACACGCCAGGACAGCCCCCTCCTTGTCTTTGGATTCATCTGGACTTGAAAGGTACTGAGAAGGTTTGAATTCAACCGTATACCTCATGCCAGGAGAATGATTCAGACTAGAATCTGCTTCTACTTAGACTATTTTGCTGTAATATCTTATAAAAGATCTTGTAGGAATATGGTAAATATCTGCAGAGTCACACTTTCATCTGTTTTCTCTATCAAATCTCTCAGGGTCAATCTTGTCACAGTAAAAGGTGTATTCCAAATTTTTTCTTTCTGCTCTGGTGCATCAGTGCTAATGGAGTATTCCCTTGCTAGAGAAACCAAGCACCTTATTTTGAAATTTTAAATTCTGGTTCCAGGTTAAAGCAAAGATTTTTGCAAATACTGCAAACACTATTGCTGACTGGCAGCTATGTCTCAGCTGCACATATGGAAAGATGCAAATTTTTTGTGAAGAGGCATAAAGTGCTTCCTAAAGCAGAGATGTGAGTTCTCATCAAATGAAATGTGCACAGGGGGTCATTTTTAAATTTTTTTTGCATTGCGTTATAGAAAAAGGTTCATTATAGATTATAAATAGTAATGATATGGACCACACTCTTGTGAATTTAGTTCTAATTAGAAATGCACTGAGCTACCAAAAATAATGCACCCAAGCCAGCTTCCTTAGGACTGCAGTTATCTTCTACATAAATGCATCTTTAACCAACAGCATATAAAAAGAGCAATGATGACATCCAGAGGACAGATAGTTTAATCATAGGTGCTGTAGGTATCCTCAGCAAATTTCCTGGGGATATATCCCTCACCTACTTTTTCTGTTTAAAGTCTGTTCCTATTACATCAGTTATTGACAGCCTGCTGAGTTCCTTTAAATCATAGCTTTTATGAAAACTGACCTTGTAAAGTTGAATGTTTCACCCCCAGTGCAAAAATTATGTGTACATGTTAAACTTTTATTAGTGTAATCATTTTTGTGTGCATTATCATTCTATGTTATCATTGAATCCAGCTGAAATGTAAAGCACTCCTTTAAGCTATTGGCAACTTCAGGTTAATAGCTGCCTGGCTGACTTCACCTGTAAGGGCTCCTACTGTGGAACCTCTCCCTATATGTAGGTTTTTATCTAATCTGTCTTAGTAACCTTCCATACTCTGTCTTGGCAGGTTGTTTTTGGGTTTGATTTTGTTTGCAACTGCAAGAATATTGGCCAGGTGCACCATATGTAGAAGCCACTACATAGAAAAGCCTCAGAATTCCACAGAAATATCTATGGATTGGTGTCTATTTTATTGACAAATTTGAAAGAGATACATTACCAATGTTACTCTGTTAGGCACAGCTCCACAATCAGAATTTAATTGAAGCATGTTACCTATAATAGGTTCAGATATTTGTGTTCTTCAGCATTTTATGAATTCAGAAACAGATGGGCTATGACCAGGAAGCAGTGGAGAACAGACTGGCATAAAGCAGGTTGGCTCTCTGACAAGTGCAGGTACAGCTGTGGTATGTATTTTATTCAGCATGCCCACCTACTGTATCAGCAGCCTGCCCTACCAGCAATTCAACTACAACTGACTTAATGAAGAGTAGAAGTAAGCATGAATCCAGACTTTCCATGGATCATAATATTTGAGAACCCAGAAGAATCAACATGACGGAAATCATGCCAAGTAAATTTTTTTTTTTCTGCATCTTTATGTGCAAGAGATAACAAAAGCATTGGTGTTTTGAAGGGGAAAAATACCTCCACAAAATGTAATGAGTTTATGGTATATTAAAATACTTCCCTTTTGGTCTTTCTTGACAATTTCTTTTAAAATTAAAGAAAGAAACCCCTAGCAAGTAGTAGCTTAGAGCTTAAATCACCATAATTGTGCCAAGGAACATGTTGAAGAGCTGGCTAAGAGTGCTTAGTTAGTAAAAGGGAATTTATATGGGTGACAGAAGGGCCAGTTCTTGAAGATTTCATGCAAGATGAGTACAAAGGGTATTTTTGCTCCAATTTGTGCCAATCTTTACAAGTCCCATGGGGAAAGAAACTTCTGTGGCTGAAGAGGTGGTGGAAAAGAATGTTTGATGTGAGCATTCCTTAATTGGGAATGTGCTATTTGCTATTTTATGCATTTAAAAGAGCTGTCTGTCTTTTGGCATTCCTTATCCATCTGATTGAATAATCTTGCATTTAGGTATATTATACCTCTTTATCTCTATTTCTATATCTATCTAACTTCATGTATTGTAACCTGCTGTAACCCACAGTAACGCACAAAGTGAATTTGGAAAAACAACAACCCATAATTATTTTATATGGTGCTTGTCTGACTTGAAATATTGAGGTAATTATCAAGTTAAATTCCTATGATCCCTGCAATTTCTATGAACCCTGGAGATGTCAGTACTCGAGTTCTGGCATAACTCTTAAAGTAAAATTATAACACTTCAACCTAAGGTCGTAATTAAAGATGTAACAAAGCTAAGTGAAAAAGGGTTATATGATTTGAATTAAAAGCAGAACAACCCCCATAATTATAGAGGGTGCAAAATTAAACTAACTGGCCACAAATTCCACCCTTCAGGAGCCACAAAGTGCAATCTGTAGGTGGATAAGTCTCTTGTTGATGCAGCTGGATGAAGGCAAAGGAGAAGCCTGGGATGTGGGTCCAGGAAAGAACCTGCAGGACCACTTGCTTAAAAGGTGAATGATTTCTTGCAGAATGCAGTAAAGACTTAGGAAAAGCCTGTAGAAGAGGGGGCTTTATAAATCTAACTCTGCTGTGGGTTTTATTTGGGAGACTGAGAAGTACCATTTTGGTCTCCAAAGTGAGACTGTGGGACGTGTTTGCATAAATTACTTTTATTTCGTCTGAATTTCTAAAAAACACTTTAAACACATTAAATAATATTGTTAAGAGTTCTGATGAACAGAAGAAAATGCAACCTAATGTATATGTGTGTATGCACCTCTATGTGTAAGCATGTATGTGGACAGGTGCTTACATTTGAAAATTAAATCCTGGAGGACGGTTTAATGAACATTGCACAGCCTTATTTTGGGGGTTCTTCTTTTGTTGTAGTACAGGTGCTGTAGGAATGGAAGCCATCAGGGTTCAAATGACAAAGACATGACTGGGAGTGCCACTTCAGGACAGCAAAACAAAGAGCTGCTCTTCAGGAATTCAGTTTCCCAGTGCAGTTGTGCTAGCTGAGCAGCACATGCCACATATCTTGCTTACATCTTGGACTCTTGAAGGTTTTCTTTTCTCTCATTCTCTTGTCCAAGCTTCACATTTAACCTTTGAGGCAGTTTTGAATATATCCCTTCATAAATCATAGTCCAGTAGCACTAACCTCAGGCAGCTCTTTAGTGTTTTCGACTCCCTTCTCACACTGTTCCTCCTCAGGCTTCTGCTGGTCATTCTCATTTCTCTCCTGATGATTTTGTCACTTCTCTTCAATGTAAAACTCAGGGGATCTGTGAGACTGTACACTGTGACCGTGTTTGTGATGTTGGGGCCTCTGCCTGATGCTACACTTCGCTTCATTTACCTTTCTCATTTCATTGCTTTCCCCATGTTCCAGCAGTGCTGCCTGCCCCCCTGTTCCAGCTATAGGGCTGACATACTGTCCATCAGATCCTGTCCCCTCCAGCCTCCACCAAAATATGTTACCTTTCATGTTGGTGACTCCCTCAAATACACTAAATCTTCTGTGTCCTCTAGAATTTTTTCTCGTTTGGTTTTAAATGTCCCCCAGCTGTTCTTGTGCTGAAAAAACACCTCTGGACCTACCAATCCTTCACAAGCTTTTTAAAACCGTTCTCTGGTATTTCTTCTGTCAGCATTTTTACAGCATTTCAAGACTAGTTGGTGTCACAAAAGTGAAGAATATTTCCCAGTGAGGATAAAATACTACAGTCAGCTCCATACAGGCTTAGTTCTGAAAAGTCACTTAAGTGAAGTGTGATGTTGAATGAAGGGAGTAAGTGATGGCTCTTAGAGATTTGTCCAGAAACAAAAATATACCTAAGCAGTAGCTCAAATTTATTTTTTTTTCGGATGGGTGGTAAAAAATAAGCTTTAGATATGGCAATACAAAAAAACCTGAACCAAACCAAAAAAAAAAAAAA